>JANIJG010010716.1:17027-53605 GCA_024611175.1 Megaceryle torquata | reverse complement strand
CTCACATACAGACAAAAAAAAAAAGAAAAAAGGCTACATATTAAAAAAAAAAAAAAAAAAATTTCTTTCAACTACACACAAACATCCAAACATATGAGGATGAAGTTTTTTGAGAGAATAAAAAGGAATATGGTTCCTAATCATCATCATCAAGCACTAATCACCCTGAACTAACGTTTTTCCAGGTGACAACATATTAAAAAGAAATATAGGATAACTGTATTTCCAAGACTGTCAATTAGAAAAAAAACAGTCTCATAATTTGATCTCTTACACTCATCAAATGCCTGAGAGAGGGTGGACTTTTTTCATGGACCACATTGTGTATATATCAATACCACAGGAAAACACATCCAGGGAAAAGATGCTATGTCATGAAAAATATTTGTTATATCAGACTGTTAAAATCACAATCTCTACAGAATAAAATTTTGTCAATATAGCTACGTTATTAAAATAACACTTCCCAATCTTAGCACAAACAACATATCTATGCCTACAAACACCTGTTATCACTGCACATGTAAACATAATAACAGGTTCATATAATGATAATACACATCATAGTGGAGATTTCATACATTCCTCAACAAATGAGCAGAAAAGGCAGATGTTTCTACAGGAAGTGGCTAGAGAGAAAATATCTCTGAGACTTGCATTACTTCCTGGAGAATAGCTTCTTCCAGATAAATCTCCAAATTATTTCTTTGATCTCTACAAATGACTGTAGCCATAAAACCGAGACACCTGCATAAGAATTATTCTGTTGTTATGTCATTAGCATACCTGTGAACTTCCTTGTTCTCTCCAAGGGTTTTTTTTTTTTTTATTAATGCTTTAAATTAATGGAAGATTAAGCTAAAATTTTGTTGAGGGATCTGAAAATTTTGATTTTACTTTTACCTAGAAATACAAAATACATTTGATTTATAATTATTGCTCAGTCACGAAAAAGTTCAAAGCCAAACACTTTAACATATTTAACCAATTCACATAAGTTTCTTACACAATATAGACCAGGTTTTGTACCTGCATGCCATTTCTAATGATCTTTCCTAGAATGTATTTTAGTGTATTATGAACTCAAATTCTCTGTAACTTAAAAATTCTATTTCATGGCTCATCTTCCTATTTTGGGGCAAAACAAAAGCCACCTGAATGTCTAAATAAGGTCTATTTTACATTTCTTACTGATGATGTTATGTTCCTGGCTAAATGTTTACATATCAAAACATTAAAGAATGTGTTGACAAAACGGTGGGAAACATTTCCCAAAGAGCTTGAATTTATGTGCCCACTCTGTAAACTCTGTCTAATGAATTTGGGGTCAGTCTATGTCTAATCTGATAACATGGTAGTTATCTCAGATTCTATGTCCCTACCATTTCTATAGAAACAGGATAAGAGAGACCACATAATGCCTCATATTAAGCAAGGCTGCAGCCTGGATTAGTTATATTTGATACTGAAGAAGGTGTATCAACCTACAGCTCATCTTCATAAGCTCAATCAGATGTAGGACTCTTTCTTAAACCATTTCTTCTTTTGAAAGGCCACTGAAGACTTGCAGAATATAAGCAAAAATAATCAGCCTCTGTAATAAAAGAAACTGGCTGAAGCAAGCTGGAAGCAAATGGCAGTAAGACAGGATGGGGTTTAACACCAAATTCAAGCTGGATGCAGGGTGTTCACATATGACTACTCTCACTGGAGCTGGTTTTGCTCAGTGACGTAAGTCCTTTTTGAAGGGAAGGCCAGAGAAGGATAATCTTTCTTTGCAGTCAGCAGACATAGAAATAAGAGTGAGCTTTATTTTCATGTCTGTGTCCTTACATTTTTTTATAATGACAAACTATTTCTGAGGTTTGGAGAGCGGAAAGATGTTATGTTATTTGCTCAAATGTCTAAGGCACTCACCTTCATCATGGAAAATTCAGTTGCCAGTCCCTGTTTCCCTGAGTATTAATGATTTATATAAAGGTGGGTCTGAGAATAACAGAATGTTGTAAGCATGTTGGGTCAGGGTAACCTCACTTCTAGTACATAAGGCACAGTGAAACAGCATTCATCATGATGGTTTAAGAGCAGATGAAAGTACTGGAAGGCATATTCACAAGGATTTAGAACAAGTATATGTGTTCTCTACCAGTAATCATAAGACTGGACTGAAAATCCAAATTAAATCAAACAAACAAAGCACACATACATCAAATATTGCAAGATCATGACAAAATCTGGAGAGCTGGTAAGCCTGGCTGCAGCACCTGTGAAAGGTTAGTTAGCACATACACTTACAGGTGTATTACAGAAAGCTGTAGACACACTACAGACATACAATACTTGCATATAAAACAGACAAGACATGCACTGCTGCAGGCACACTACAGGTGGTAGGTATTGCAGCTATCATTAATGCTCATCATATAAACAATAAATTGATCCATGACTAAATAAACATTCTGATAAACCAAAATTCCTAACCATAAAGAAATATAAGCTACCTCATTATATGGCTACTACACTGCTTACTACCAAGTATCTGTAGCTTTCTGCAGTTGAAATAAGAATTTATAGCTCAGTACTTCTAATGTACCAAAAATGTTAGACATGTTTTAAGTGCAATTGCTTGATTTTCAAGTGAATTATCTTTGTATACAAATAATGCAAGATTTCATTAAATGTATGTCTATATAGACATTTGTAAAAATTCTGTCTACGGACTACAAAATATAATTTAGATTAATAAATTTATCACTTGATTCAAAGTGTTTTAGATTTAGTTAAATATAGAAAAAATAGTAAGAATTATCTAATATAACTTGCTTTGGTGTACAAAGACATATAAAGAACAGTGGTTGATTTCTCAAGATACCTAACACATTCACCTTACTGCAAAACTTCTTCTGGGAAAGACAGTGATTTAACTAAGCTAGTTTATGGGTAGCACAGAAAAACATGCATTAACACTACCATTGCTGTAGATAGCCTGCAGGTAAACTGAGGTCTTCCATTCCCAGGCTCATTTGATATCTTTAACTCTCAACGCCGAGGGTAGGATTTTCCAACACTAACTTCTAGCATTGAAATGGTCAAAGCTGTAGTAGTGTTTAGTGTTGCAAATCTCAGTCTTGCCAGCGTAGTATGCTTCTGTGGCAGTTCTATATCCAATAGTATAATAAATCAGGAGTTTGATAATTTGCCTCAGAATTTGTGCTTTTTTTTCCTCCACGAAACAAGATGGTTTAGGCTGAGCAAATACTGTATATATAGAGCAAATAGCAAAACAAGTGAGAAATACTTAGTTTGTTTTTATCTTTCATATCCCCAAGCCTAGATTCATCCAATACTGAATGTTAATGGAATATGAATATTAGAAAAGGGATGGAATATGACAGTGCATATGGAAAATGTTAGGTTTGCTTCTCTATCAGAACTTTGTTTCAATTTAATTCTGACTAGAGCATTTTAAAAAAGTTAGAGCTGAACAGTTAGAAAAGTGACAGTCTTTATATATTGTCAGAAGTAATTTGTTACATAGTTCAAATGATTTCATTGCTGTTTATACTTTTATTTTAATTGTTCAGTAGTGTACACAGAATTTGATTTATGTGTCAGGGTTTTTCTTATTAAATGCTTCTATTAGCATTCTCAATTTCATCTACAGGAAGATCTTTTAAAATGTCTAACACCTTTAGAGTGATTTGGTATTAAAACAGTTTGGAACTTGCAAATTTATAGTGTTATTCATATAAAAGGAAGTTTTATTAAACAGTGTCTGTTTTAAAGGGCTTTCAATTTTGGGGCAGCCCATCTTTGCTAATTTGGGAGCTCAGCTTGATTTCTGATTCTCAGACCCCCCACTAACTCAGGAATTACTTAGGAATACTGCATAGGACTTCTCAAAATCATGCCAAGAAAGTTTTAAACTGGTTAAAAAGAACAAACCAAAAGAAAAGAATGAAAAAGAGAGATAGAGAAACCCAAAACCTTATCAGTAACAGAAGAAATAAAAATTAGAGGCTACTCTTAAATCTCTGTGCTGAAATATGCAATGTTTTATATGCTAATTGGCAAACTATTTAAGTCCTGTATTCTATTCTGTTTGAGGAATAACATACTATATTCCTTTGGAATCAACAGGTGTCCTTCAATGAAAAATCCACTCTGCAAGGAGGTATGTGGACTCTGGGTGACACACAGGTCTCTGTCCTTCATACTTCTGAGTACCAAAATAGAAAGGATGCATCAAAATGTTCACAGAATAAAACATACTGGATTTTGGGGCAACATATGTATGTCAGAGGCAATAATTAAATAGCGAGATCCTTGCAAACAGTGCAAACACTCTTTAGCAAACTGTTTAGCATTTTCTGACCAAGTTTGTCTAATAGAAGGCTGAGCGATGACCTCATCACAGTCTACAACTTCCTCAAGAGGTGCATTGGAGGAAGGAGGAGGTGTTCATCTCCTCTCCCCGATGATCCACAATAGGACACAAGGAAATGAAATGGAGCTGCACCAGAGGAAGTCCAGACTATATATTAGGAAATGTTCCTCACTGAAAGGGTGACCAGTCACTGGAAAAAGCTCCTTAGAGAAGTGGTCATAGCACCCAGCTTGTAAGAATTCAAGGAGTGTCTGGACGATGCTCTTAGTCACGTGGTTTATTTTTAGGCAGTCCTGTGAGGAGCAAGGAGTTGGACTTGAGATACTCTAGAGCTCTGTGATTTCTTTGGGACACTTTTACATTCTTTTTTATTATGTGACTCAAAGACTTCATAGAAGAGCTATCTGAAAAAAAAGATGAATGGTCTATTTCCCAAGGAAGTAAAAACTTTATGCATCTCTATTATTCCTTTTCTGTGTTAAAAATGATCATTATTATTAAATGTACAAATCTTTATATATTTACAACTTTTTCATGATCACTTAAACCTAGTGTATTATATTTACATTATGTATTGGTTTCCTTCTTTTTCATGTTCTTAGCAATATTTACAAATAAATTTAAGATCTCAGTCTTGCCTTCCACTGTATCTGTTGCCACTTATTTTTGAAATAAAAAGAAAAAAAAAGATAAGCTAATGAGTATTACTAACTATGCAATCTATATTAAAAAAAAAAAGACATCCATAACACATCTTCAGTATTTTATATTAAGACTATCTACAAAAATAAAAGCTCAGTTTTCTCAAATTGAAGAAGAAAAAACAAACAAACAAAATAAAACAACCCAGCTGTACTCTGAATAGATTTTTGTCTGGTGTATCTTCTAGACTAAGATTTATTTCTTTATTCTAGAGTAACATAAAAGGACATTGTCAGCATTTTCCAGAAATATTTGTAAGGAGTTATTGTGAAAGGTCATTGGTAATGCTTGGGTAAGAGGAATAATATTTATTTGATCAAGAAAGACTATGTTGTGAAATACTAAAATGTGTTAACACTATTGAGTTCTCACATATACAAACCTTTACTTGTCTTTTATCATCCTTTCAAAAAACTGCAAAGCTATGTCAAAAAAGTACTATGGTTCTCCAGTTAGGTTATGCCCATAAACTCATACTCATGAATATCAGTTTAGCCTTTTGAAAATGCAAAGGCTGTTAAAGTAATTATTCTATTATTATTTATCTAAAAATTATGTATTATTTTAACTAAGGTCTTCAAGATCAAAGTGCTACTTAATATAGCATCGGTGCAAAGCTAATCAAAAAGATGTTTGTTTCATTTCTGAGTCAGTTTACATTTCTACTATAAAAGGTTTGTCACTCCAATATTGGTTAAGATTCAGATCATTAAACAATTCATATAGAAGAAGCTGAAGGAAAACAGTGCACTGTGTTATGAAAAATTCACTTACAGTATTAGTTATTGTCTCACCACAATGCTAAATAATGAGGACCAAACTTTTATATCCCCAGCAACATGAACAATGTAAGACTATAGGTGTTTATTTTTTAATTTAGTTTTATATCTAATTATCCAGAGAAAATATTTTTTTCCTAGATTCCATGGATCTAGGCACATTCTGAAATATATTAAAACCTTGGATGTTTTATGGTACAAGGAATGATAAAATCCTCAGATCAGAGTAGTTTATTCATTGTCATATTATTCACTAGCAACTTTTAGTGAAGTGTATTGCAATACTTTCTATAAAAATGGGAGTGTCATACGATCTCTGAGCAGAATGAACTGAAACTGGATCATTTGGGTAACACTGACTGAAAAAAAATGTTTTCTTATGATATTTCCATGAAAGTTCATAACAATCTTATGTGATGGAAATAACATACCATACACCATATTATCATGTAATTCATATCAAGGGAATTTACTGCAAAGGCATATAGTGCACTCTCGGTTGCTGAAATGTTGCAACTTTATTTGCTACTCTTCATATGCAGATTGTGTAAAGGTTTCAGAGTGACAGAAGATTTGTGTCTTGACTTCTAAAGGTGAGCTTCTGTTACTATAAAATCATTAGCCTAAATTCAGAGCAACAAAATGACTTTGAAATTTCATCAATTCATTTTCCATTATTAAAACTTGTAACACTGATGAATTTTGTACAATCATCTGTGTATTTTCTCAAATGTCAGAAATTAAAAATGACCAGTCAACTATTTTGTTTCCATCTGGCCTTGATAGACTAGTCACAGTATGGTAATATCCACAGTCTGCTGGTACACGGTGACTCACTGCCTATCATTCAGTGCTTACTTTCTTACTGAAGCTAAGCTTACACTGAAACAGGTCATTTAACACTTTCTGTACTACTACAGCCAAATCATATTGACACTTATGTATAAAAATATCCTCATGTTTATGTGTGGTTTTATTTAAATGAATGGACCTGCTACTGTAAGAAAGGGTTTGTAGCACAAATCCACCAGAACAAACAAAATGTAAAATATAATGTGCATATCTAAGTTTTAGGGCTTATGGCCTTTCTTAACACAATGACTAGAAGCCCAAGACTAAGACAGTCTTTTGCTATACATATTGGGTATCCCCTTCCAATTTCACATCACTATGACTTCCTTGCTGTTATGATCTGGTCAGAGGTAGGCATATCATAACCTATGGTTAAATAAAATGGTGTCACACTCTTAATCTTGCAAAAGCAAGGATAGTTTATCCTTTCTTTTATTTATGCAACTGATCTTTCTTTAGTAAATTTGTTTAAAAAGAAAAAAAAAGGTCTCAGCATTTAAATTACTGATGACAATTCATTAAACCAGCATCTGTTACTAGCTCTTTTTACAACATATTCACATATTTCTGTACATCTGAGTGAAATTTGTTGTTTAAATGGATTTTTACAATTACTGTTCATAAGTATATTTTTGCTTTTATCCACTGCCACAGCATACTTTAAGGGTGAGCAGATGTAGAGTCAGCTCCTGGTATGTGATTGGCAGCTGTTCTCATTTCTAATGAGGAACTACAGATCACAGATAACAGAATATACAAAGTACCTTGAATTAAATGAAAATCAACACAGATCAAGGAAGACTAAATGAGTGACTAGTATGCAATACTCCATTATTGCCTGACTCTTCCCTTTCAGGAAGGGGAATGACTAAGCTCTTAGTCACTATTATAATTCAAATTGAGTATACACATTGAGCTACCATATGCTGCTCAACATCAAAATATAGGTGTTTCTTAACATTTCAGTGTGCTCTGATCTAACATTATTGTGTTAAACAGTGATTAGTGCTACTGTCAAATACATACAGTACTAAAAAGTAAGAAAGTAAATTGGACATCTTTGGTGTTCACCTCAAGTAATCCATTACTGAACAAAAAATTGTTTGATGGGGTTAATGTGCTGATACTCAGGTATTTATTGTTTGTCACAGTAGTAGAGAGTTAACCTAAAAGTCTAAATAAGGAACAAGCACCATAGCATAAACCAGGTTTTCATTATATTTTCCTTGTGGTTTAGCTACACTTCTAAGTAATATTTTCTTTGACAAAATAAAAACCAGAATAGGCAGCAGACAGACGTTCACACAGTCACTTGACAATGCAGTCAAAATGCAAACTCTAAATGTTTTTGATTCAGTGCACTAATCTGTGTTCAAGAATATCTTTATCTGAACAAAAGGATGCAGTTGTTCTTTTAATATTTCAAGTAATTTCTCAAACCCATTTTTCCATCCATGTTCCATTTTCTTATTTATACACAGTGATTATAATTTTTCATTGTACAAATTATTCTTAGTTAAAATATTTTAAGTGAAATGTCAGTTGATGGGATTAGATCAATTTATTTATTTTAAATCAGGGAGATAATAATAATCCCTTGCCTGCCTAATAGGGAAACATGGGAAAAAATCATAAGGATTAGGAAACTATGAGTCACATAGACAGAAAATGGCAAAATAAGTTTCATCATGAAAACATAAAGAAAAAATCTGAAAGGAAAATTACATAGGAATAAAAATATTGGAAGATACCTAACACCAGAAGCAATCTGGTAACAAGTGCACAGTAAATTAGTTGTGGATTTGCAGTAATTTACACCATGAAACAAAAAAACAGTGTGATTTGCATCTGAATATATAAAGTCATCATATTATAAGACAACCAGGATTACTTAATTCTATATATGACTGATAAATTAGTATACACAAACCCTACATTTATTTATATGCAGTAAAACAACTAGAACAAGAACAGTGAAATGTCACTTCATATATTGCTGTATATTTTATTGATACAGATTAAAAATACTTTGGACTTACACTTTGTATAAGTAAACTGGCCAGTCACAAGGGTCAGTTGATATTCATATGATGCTAACATCATGGAGGCTTTTATTATTGACTAAATACTTAATCAAAATTTAAAATTGAAAAATACACAAAAAATATAATGAAATTATGGGCCAGACCAGAATCAAAATAAGTACAGTTAATATTTTTAAGTGCTGTCATGTAAAATCATAAATCATAACTGATGAATACTCCGGAGTGACAATACATATTCAGGAAATTTTACTTTCACGGATGCAGGTCCTACTAGCAATTGGGCTATGTTATGTGTTTTCTTGGAATGTATTCACTGAAAAGGAATACAATTGTCACACTGTAAAACTGCTTTGCAATAGGAAGCAAAGCTCTTTAAATCACAGCAGTCAGTGGTTTAAAAGCATGTTCTTACACAGAGTAAAGTTCTTACCTAGATACACCCAAGTCCAGAATTGTGAGAGTAAAAACATAACATGATTTGGCCTTTTAAGGAATTTTGATTTTTAGCCTGAAAGTTTTAAGACACAGGCATGTTCGGAACTACAGTGGTTTTTAACAGGGCTAAGTTTTTATGAGGAGGTGTCAAGCTGCACCTAATCAGTTACTGAAAACAAGGTGTTGCTTTCTCAAAGCATACACTACACTATGGGTGAGAAAGATTCAATTCTTAGTCAGAGGGTGTTAAATACTATGTCTTCATTCCCTGACAATGACACTCAAACACCATGTGTAGTCTACATCTAGGACTTTTGCCTCTTGTTGAAGTTTGGACATTGTAGGAGATCAAGCTGATTTTAGCAAAAGAAATAAACACAGAAAACAAGGTTCCATATGTTTAGAATATCTGGCTTTACCAGAGAAGCAGGAATGGAAGCAAAAGAAGTTCTTGTTCCATGTTATCTTATTATTTTATCCAACAGCTGTAGGATACAGTAACAAAAATAGCCATGGGAGCAAGGATAATAATCCGAGATGCTCTCCTCCCCCATGCAAATACAGAGGTGCTCATAAATATTATTATTTTTTTGTTTCATAATAACTTCAGCATGAAGAATAAACTCGGCAAATTCAGTGAGCTGGATTTGGAGTTCATTTATCTGAAGGCTAATCCAAGCCAATCCCCCACTACAAAACAGTTTATATTGTCAATGAAATAAGTTTAATAGCTAACATAATCAGATCAAATTAAATGACCTAGTTTTTTGTTTGTACTAGTAATATCTTGAGGACTAGCACTTTCAATACATTTTATCAGTGAAAAAAATTTTTTAATATATTAATGAATCAGAGGAGAAATTATGTCACCAGGTCAGATAAAATCCAAACACATTTTTCATGTGTGTTTGCCATGCATGGCATAAATTCTGAATGTGCATCTCAAGGTGCTGCAGAGACATTAGGAAGTACTGAGGGATCTTAGCTAGCTTATCCAACCTTAAGTACACAGTTCAAAAACAATTAATATGTAAAACATTCCAGACTTTTATATCCACCTTACACCCTCAAAGGATGAGAACAAAATAGCTGAATTTTAAAAGCAGATTAGTAAATTATTCTGTTTTCTCTATCTACTTACCACAGCGGGTGGTCTGCCTCCGAAATCTGTCTGCAAGCTATTCAGCTGGCAAGTACAAACTACTGTCTGTTGGAACTACAGCACAGCTGTATGAGTCCCATGAAGGATTCTTTTCCTGCACATATCACATCCCAGTTGCTTAACCTACACTGAGCTAGGAAGGAAGCTGCATTAGACAAATTATATACTTATGAGTTAATGTTTCCCATACTCCTATCCATTTACTAGATTTTTTTTTCCTTAAAAATTAAGTAAATGTCAGTGAAATAACATAATAGCCAGAAAGTTATTTAGATGATTATGCTTGTACTTAAGCTGTGTTTTAGAGGAACTTGTAATCATGCCTACAAGTAAAAAATTAAATTACTTCACACTTTAGACAGAAGTCTAAAGGATTGCACTGAAGAGTAACATGGACTATTGTTTGTATACTTAGCTAGTTTCATCCTTTGAATATTCCAGTGTGCTGAGCTTATGAGAGAAAAAAATTGTAAAAGAGAAAATGCATATCATGTACACCTACTACTTTATTGGTGTCCAGAAAACAGCCAGCAGAGCTGAAAAATTAAGTGAATGATGCTGATCTAGAAATGCCAAGGCACTTGGGGAATTTATTTATTAAGTAGATTTCTAGGGAACAGATACGTGATAAAGAGCAAATAACCAAGATACCTCCTTTTCTTTAAGATTTTTCCTTTTTTTTTCCTGTCATTGAGCATAAACTGAAGGCAGTCTTTCTGTTAAAATACATAGTTCAAAAAGAATTACCATAAAGCTAGAGGAAAAAAAGAATATTTCTAGATATCTCTCACAGCATATTTTAGTCATATGGGCTAATTCTCCTTAAGTAACTGATTGCTGAGCTTTCCATTCATTTTTCTTTCCTCCACTTTTCTGTGAAGGATGAAAGATTGGTGGATAACAGCAGGCAGCACAAGTAAAATACAAAGCATGGCATCTATTAATAATAGCTACCAAAGTAATGCTGGTCTTCTGGCAGATACAGCAGATGGACAGATATATTGCAGTGCAATTAATAAAGAGAAGTTCATAGGAGCCAAGATTGTGCTGGGTGCAACGGTCAGCAGGTGAATACTAACTTGAATTGTTTGTGGGTTTGTTTTTTCTTGTTTGCTTTTCTCATTGGCAGGTTTATTTCTTTTTTTTAATAGCAAAGGTAAAATTATACGTCTGCCTTCTCACTTCATCCCCAATATTAGGCACTCAATACTTCGCCATTTAAAGTGTTAGTCTATTATCTTCAGGTGCTTACTCTCTGCTTTATTTAAAGTCAGTAAGTTATACTTTGGAGTTTAGCATCAAGTTAATACTTAAGTATTTTAGACTGCTATTTTTAATTTTAACGTGTGCTCAAATAATTTCTATGTGTATGCTAATTGTTTAGCCAATTTCTACTAAAAAGTTTAAGGTAATTTCCAATTCCATTACTATCTTATTTAGAAAATAATATGGAAGTGTAACCTTCTAACAGTCCTTTCATATATGCAGAACTATATCCATTAAGAGCAAACAGGTAAGTGTTCTCTATATATTAGGAACAACTTCAGCTACCAAAAATATACACAGGTCAGCTGGTACTTTCATTAACAACATGTTCTAAATTTAAAAAAAAGAGTGATTCATTTAGCCAAAAAAAAGTCATACTGCTAAGCCTGATAAGAAGCTGAACAACTGTCATGTCCTAAGATAAGAAATACAATGTTGAATTTGGAAATGATATTTTACTACAAAAATAAATATATATATAATGAATTAACACAATTTATTATTATGCAAAAAAACCCCTATATTTGTTATAGGAAATTTAAATGTAAATAGATATAAAATAAAAGCTAAAGGACAGCACAAAAAAAAAAGTATTATGATCTCTTTAGATTTCTGCCACATGTGAAATGACATCAGCCAAAGATGACTTTTCCTTATATCTCTTTCATTTTTTCTCTTCTCAGATGCAACTTGTTCTTTATTCTTAACCCAAGATATGACATTTAAATTTTTATTTTTGTTACCAAAATATGTATAGAAGAGGTTTCCTTCACACCTGAGGATACCAGCAAATGAAGACATGGCTTATTTTCCATACTGTAAATTTACATAAGAAAATTAGGCATTTCTGTTACAGGCAAACTGTGGTGTAGGGCAAAATTTCCATCTGTTTATGATGCAAATCTGGAAATCCTCTTGTAAGTGGTGTAAAGGAAATAAGTTTTTTGTTTTCTTTTTGTTTTCTTTTTTTTTGTGATTATAATTTTAAGAGATTAAAGGGAATATATTAAAGGGAAAACTTTAATTCTCTGTATGAAAGCAAGAGCTAATCTACTAACATTTAGTATTTCACTTCTTTCAGAGCAGTGTAACATCATTAAGAGTTTCACCTCAGCCACAGAAGGGTGTGCTAACAACAAAGTTACAAGCTAAACTGAAGAAAAGGGTTGCACACAGGGCGCTCTCATTTTGCAGTAAGAATACAAACTCACAGGGTTAAAGGTAAAACACAAGCCTGAGAAAGCAGAAATCTGCATTGTGATGCTAGACTCAGCCTGACAGGCAGAACCCTGGTATCCCAGCCCAGTAGTTCTTTATTTGTTTTTCACAAGAGAGTGACTGGATAATGCTTGGTGGTTAAGAGGGTTGCAGGAGCAAGAATTTCAAGGGTCTGCTAAAATTAAAAAGATTTAAATCCCAGTTTTCCTGTACAGCTAAATTCTTTCATTGGTCATCTCTGCTGGCATTAGAGAAACCCATATAAATGACATAGAATATTTTAAAGCAAGCTGAAGGCATTAGGGGAAAAATGAAGGAAAATACCTATTCTGATAATCCTTGTTTACAGTTTTGTGATTTTGTCTAACACCAGGCCTTATGTGTATAGGAAGGTAGCAGCAATTTAATGCCTTTTTATATATCCACCAATACGTGTAAATGGTCTAAAGATTAAATTCAGCTGAATTGTTTTGAGGATATCAGTGACACTTAAATGGTAGAGGACTACTTTTTTCTGCATATCTTAGTAGTTCCATAATTCTACAAATACCTACTGGGTTAGCGTAGCCTTCAAGCAAAAGATGTTCCTTGTTCTACAATTACATACGTTCATATGAGGCCTCTACCTCTTCTTTCACAAGAATATTCTACTTTTATCTGTAAGAAAAAAATCTTATCAGTTAATTGTCTTTTTCAACTTAACTGTAAGCATGTATTTTACATCTGCCACACCTAATTTCAATCCCCTTAGTTGTCAACTTATCAAAAAGACAAAACAGGAAGTGGATGAATTTTTATGATCACACTAACTTAGGTCACACAAAGAGAAACACAGTGACTTGAACAGGATCAAGCTTGTGTGAACATGTTATAGTCTTGAAAGGTCTATCTTCTCAGGCATATGGGCTAAAAACGTTAATCCAGAAAACATTTCAAAGTGATTTCTGATACCTCTTCAGTCTGGATATTGAGGATGTGCTGGAATTTAACTAAAAATGAAGTTACTTGTTTTCCCTTTTTTTCCTGTAGAGATGAAATAGACCAAAGGTTGCCTGTCTTATGGTAGTTAGTTATCATAGTCTCTACAGATTGATAAAATGATTTTTCTAGAACTATTTAATAGTAAAATTTACTCCAATGGTGTCAATAGTAAAACTAGAATGACACACAAAGATAAAGAAATTTTTATTTTGTCTATCATTTCTTACATCATATGGCCACTACTACACTCATACTGATATATGTCCTTCATATGAGAACCTGAAAGCTTATTAATAACAACAATCAACATTAAAAAACCTCCAAACAACCAAAAAAACAACCAACCAAAAAAACAAAAAAGCACAAGCCCAAACCACCACAATGGATGCTGATATAATGAGGACATTTCAAACAGCATCCTTCTGACCTTACTGGTAAACCAACATGAACTGTATTGAAAGAGGAACAGGTCTGACTAAACAAACAACCTGACCACAATTTGCTGCAACCCATTAGCTGGTATCAATGCAGTGAAGGCCATGAAAATTGAAACACGGTTCATTAACTGTGTGTGGGGGTTTGATAAGCAAATCTGATACCTATGTTCTATCTGTTGACAAAGAATAATCTGCACTGCAGCAACCTGATGATGCGTTTCAGTGCATAGCTTATTGACCACCTGCTGCTTAATATGCTACAGATGATACTTTAACAATTCACAAGAAGCCACAAACAGACAAGAAAAGCCTCTCATCTGAGCTTCAATTCTCATTACCAGAAAATCATCAAGTTACTTGACTAAAGTAGTTTAGGAGACTTTAGTCCATAATAAAACTCTTTTGCCCATCCTGAACTTCAGAATTAAACCTTTACATGTAAATACTAAACAGGCTAAGTGAATTACAATGTTTCTACTACAAACTTAGTTTGTTAAGTTAATTTGATGGAGAAGACCTTCAGACAAGGTTACTGAGAAGTGTGAGGCTCTTTAATGAAATACAGAGCAGGAGACAGACGCAGTGTTTATATACTGTAACATGGGAAGTTCTGACTGGATATAAGGAAAAAGAATATAACTGTGAAGATATCAAACACCGGAACAAGGTACCTAGAGTGTTTCTGGAATCTGTCCTAAGAGACTTTTTCAAGATACATCCAAATGCAGCCCTGATCAGGTTTCAGTTTGAATTCAGGGTTGATCCCACTGAGTATGAAGCCAGAACTGACAAACTCTGATGCAGTATGAATTGAGTCTATGGACACAGGAATGACAACCAATGACTTCTGAAATTTTCAAATACTGTTTTGTAGATGTATAATCTACATGCATAGACATATAATTTAGATTTTTAAAATAAATAGGGACTGAAACTCAATTCAGGTTATCTAGCACCCACTGAAGGGATAAAATCATTTTTTGGTCCTCCATAGCCAACAAAGAGAGGCAGATTCATCCAGAGACTAATTCAGAGGTGAGATGTTTTTATAAAATTATATAGCTTTAAACAACTAAATTCAAGCTCTGTGTTATGGAATATCAAGAACCACTCATCCATATTCCGATTTTAAACCAAGACCATTCAGACAGCAAACAGTAATCAGAAATGGGAAAGCTGATTTTTACATTGCTGATGAGCAATGATAAATAAGCACCCATCTTCATGTATAAAATATTTAAGAAGAAAGCAAAACTGTAACAAAGTTGTAGAATTTAGTTTGAGATTTACTGGATGGAATTTATAGCACTAGTAAGCTTTTTCACTCAATATCTCGCTGTAGTTCTAGTCCTGATTCCAAGTTTTGGGGACATAGATGTCTTTTTCCATTGGCAGCAAGTTAATGTTTCCCTGAAAAAAAAGTATAGCTTTTTTTTTTTTTTTTTAGTTCTAAAAAACTGCTTATACAATATTTAAGGCAAAGCTTGAATTCTCATCCATTTCTGATTCCAGAAACATATTATATACATCATTAAAAACTCATATACATTGCTAAATTTATGGAAAATGTCTAAATACAAGGTGATGATGATGATCAAAGCTTTACCATCATCCCTTCAACTCCTACAAGTTTCCTAGAAGGTACATTTTTTTTCTTTTTATACCTGCCAGCACTGCAATCTACTATTATACAGCTTCAAAAAGTTAAAAGTATCTCGTGCACGTTCTAAGCACTGTCTTCCAAACCAGGCCATTTTCATCTAAACTTTTTTTTTGTTACACTTTTTTAAAACATACCTATAACATTCAGTTCTGGGGCTTACTTGACTAACAACTGCTTTAAAATTATGCAAGTCTAACTCTCCAGAATAAGAACGCTTTTTTTTGTTGTTCAGTTATTATTTTAAGGAATAAAACTGTTGTTGTTACATATTTTGTGTTTCGTAAGACAATTATTTTTAAATTGTCTATACAGTATGATATCTGATTGCCATTTTTTAGAATGTTCTTGATCGCACAGTTTAATAAACACTGCTTATTTTAATAATGTTCTAGATAGGGTTTTTATTAAAGTGCTGTATCATGGGAAGATGAGAGGAAATAGGTTTAAGCTGAAAGATTTTCCAACTGAAAATTTTCTTCCAGATACAGCCTGGGCAGAATATGGATTGAAAGTAGCCCTGAGGAGAAAGACTCAGGGGTTCTGGTTGATGAAAAGTTCAACATGAGCCAACAGTGTACAAATGCAGCCCAGAAAGCCAAACGTATCCTGGGCTGTATCAAAAGAAAGATGGGAAGCAGGTCAAGGGAGGTCCTTTCTCTCTACTTTCATGAAACTCCACCTAGAGTACCAGCTAAGGAACCCCCAACACAAGGACACAGACCTGTTGGATCAGATCCAGGAGGGCCACCAAGATGATCAGAGGGCTGGAACACCTCTCCTACAAGAACAGGCTGAAGGAGGTTGGGTTGATCAGCCTGGAGAAGAGAAGGCTCCAGGGACATCTTATTATGGCCTTCCAGTATGTGAAGGGAGCCTACAGGAAAGCTAGGGAAGGATGTTTTACAAGGTTTTGTAGTGATAGGACAAAGGGTAATGGCTTCAAAGTGGAAGAGGGTAGATTTAGATTACAATTTAGGAAGAAGTTCTTCACTCTGAGGATGGTGAGACACTGGTACATACTGGCCAAGGAAGTTGTGGACGCACCATCATGGGATATGTTCAAGGCAAGGTTGGATGGGGCCTTACACAACCTGGTCTAGTGGGCCCATGGCAGGGGGGTTGGAACTAGATGATCTTAAAGGTCCATTTCAACCCAAACCAGTCTATGATTCTATGGTGCAAGTTGAACACTGGGAACGGGCTTATCAGAGTTGTGGTCCAGTCTCTATCCTTGGAGGTCTCCAAGGCCACACTTTTTCAAGCCCTAAGCATGTTTTTCTGACCTCACAGCAGAGGGATGGACTAGGTGACCTCCTCATGTCCCTTCCAACCTGAATTAGCCTATAATTCTAATTATGACTCATCATGGTGTCTAAACAGTTTTAGTACCACCCAAAGTTTTTTCTAGTCACTGTAAAATTTATAAGCATGACTTCCCTCAATTGTGCCCTTTGGAGACTCTCTGGTGTATACTGAAGATAAGAGCGCATTTTCCTTGTAACTGGAGACCCCATAAGACCTCTTTTATAAACAGCCTATTTTCATTAAACTTATAGGTGTATTGTTTATCATCATTGGAAGTTCTTCCTTGCAATCAGATTTAGCTGAAATCATCATCAGAGTTATCACAGGAGAATTAACAGGTACATGTATGAAAGCAAGAGGGTGCAGAGCAAGAAACCATCTTTGATTTGTTTCCATATACAAATGAAGTAGTAATTGAATTTTTTTCTTCAGTTAAGAACAAATCCAGTGCCAATAAACATAAAGGTTAATTCATGCTATTTTTTTGCCATCCATAAATAAGCATTAATACTGTTAGAATTTACATTTTAAGCAATTTATTGATATTTCTCTTGCATTTTCCTAGCAGCCATCTTAAGTAGACAATTCTGAGATCAGTTTCACTTTTCTGGAGAATAGTATAGGTCTTCTCTGAAGAATATATGCCATTCTAGTATATTACACTCATTCACTTAAGGTTAAAGGAGTAGACTATCTTCTCTGAGCCTCAACTAATATGCCTCTATATTGGGTACACAGTAACGCATTTAAAATAGAACTTGAAAACTGCTTCCCTGATAAAGGCTTTTCTGCCCACTTAATATTATTTTGCTTCATATTAATTTTTTTAAGTTTTATGGCCACAACCAACATGCATCATAAATTTTATATTTTCATTTAAAGTAAGCAGTAACTTTGTGCAGCAATGCAATAATTTTCTACACTAGGACCACATTCATCAGACAAAAAACTCTTGAAGAAATATCAGAAAAAGACATTGGAGTTCATATGCTATGCTTAAAGAAGATAACTGAATATATATGTGTAAAAAAAATTGATAGTGAAGTTTCACCGTGCTTTGGACAATTAAATCAAATACAGGAAATAAAAGTAGAAAAAAACTGCTCTTATGGTCATCAGACAATGTTGTATGAGTGGGAAAAATGAAAAAAATTTGTATCATAGGCGACTGTGTATTCATGTAACAGTAAAATTTATCTCTGATATGCATTTGAAGACTTCACAAAATATGCATGTGAATTATTTCACATTATTTCTCATAAAAGTTAAGAAAGAATAAAATAGGTAGAGGAGTTTAGGAGTTTACTACAGTAATGTTCTTAACGAGCATTAATCTACTAAGTGTAGGTCACCTAATTTAGAGCTGCCTGGAGCAAAACTGAAGTAATTTTTTTCCTAGGATAAAAATCATGGAAAAAAAAAATCCCCAAACAAAACCCAAATACTTTCTCATCTGTTTTCACATCTGGCAAGTTTTGTAAAGTTGTTACAGCAGGGGGTACATTGATACAAGCAAGTTTGCATGAGAAGATAAACATCTAGTTCAAAAACTATAAGGAAAATGAGGGGAAAAAAGCCAACGGAAGTATGTAACCTATAAACACCATGCAATCAATTAAATTCTTCGTGAACCATTAGTTCAGCAAAATCACATTAATAACATAGATATCTTCAATGGTAAATAGGTCATTTCCATAAATGGAAGCAAAAGCATGGAAAAAAAAAATTAAATCTGTCTTTACTTCATGTTTCTCTTCAAAAGAAAATAGAACTTGGCTACATGAACTGATGATATGAATTCTCTAATGACTTCTAGCCTCACCACATAAGCTTAGTCAACATCTGGCATGATATCCTACACTTGGAAGTCTTGACTGGATAGATTTAGGCACAAAGCCAAAACAAGTGGTGAATCACTCTGCATCTCATCAGTCTAATATTGTTACAACAGAAGTTGAGGAAAGAGAGGAGTTGTCTGTTTTAAGCCATGTAAAAGGCACAGAACTAAACAGAAATTTTCATTGTTAACACAGTCACATTTTTATTAACTTCAAGTTGTTGTAACTGTATATATTAAATAGTTTATTATGTATATTAAAAGTAACTGTATATGTTAAATGAGATCATACTTCAGTGAAGAAGTCTCTCACCTGGAAACAATAGAAATACTTTGTAGTTGTATAAAATGTTGGCATAGATTTAGCTTCCTTTGACATGAAAAACTTACTACACTAGCAGGACTACTGTGGACTTTATTCAAACAGTTTGAATAAACCCATAAACAGGGAATACCCACAACAATAAACTAATTCAGAGAGAAAAGTACATATGGCTGAACAATTGCTTGATATCATTAAAACAACTGCCTTAAAGGAGAGCTAAACATTGCTAGCAATACCACAAGAAAAACGCAAAACCCAGACAAATTACTGGTATGAATATAAGCTTTTCAAATTTATTTTAGGGCAAATTGTTTTAAGTCACATCTCCTCCTGTAATGCAACTAACAGCCCAAACTAAAGCAATTACTGAAGAGAAAGCCTTCTGCAATTGCATATCCTAATCTTTATTTCCCTTTCATAAAGATTTCAA
The DNA here is from genome assembly GCA_024611175.1 of Megaceryle torquata. Classification (NCBI taxonomy): domain Eukaryota; kingdom Metazoa; phylum Chordata; class Aves; order Coraciiformes; family Cerylidae; genus Megaceryle; species Megaceryle torquata. The sequence continues at coordinate 33,781 of JANIJG010010716.1, read as the reverse complement.
TTTGAATCTGAGTATCCAAGTAAATTACAAACTCATCTACATAATTAGAACATTGTTTATGCTACAAAGAGACCTGAAGAGTTCAAGTTACAGGTGAAACAAAAGCAACTTAGTAGTCTGAATTTCCAAAATAAATAACATTTATGAATAAACAACATTTATGTTACAGTCCATCACTAGTTGTCTTGCAATTTTCAGAATAGACATTTAAAATCTCCAGACTCATGGCTTATACTGAATGCATCATTAACAGCAGAAGTTCATGAGAAGACCAAAAAAAAAAAAATCTAGTGATCAAGCAAATATAGAAAACTGCACAAAACCATATTAAATAGATTTGGGCAGTTTGAGAGCACAATAAACAAAAACTCATACTTGTGAATAATTTTTATAAGAAAACAAGCTGCTAATTTGGAATTATCTTGAAACATCATACCTATTTCATACTTGATAGAGATGCCATGATTTCTTTTTATATTATACTCCTTATAGTTGAATATAAGGAAAGACTAAAAGGGATACATGGTTTACTATCTACTAAGTCTTCAAAATTTAGTACAGGTAACTAATTTGTATTCCAGGGTGAGAAGCAGTTGCCCTGTAAATGAGACTGAAAGTTCTCTATGTATCATCCTGGTCACATATCTTAATAATGGGAGATGCTTAAGGAACCTTCAGCACATTTTGGTGTCATGTCTCCTGCTGGTTGATATCTCCATTCTTTGTATTGTAAGCACCGGTGTAGTTTTCCTTTCATGGGCATTTTCATGTTAGAATTTTTGTTTACTTATATAATAAAATGAATTATTTTTTGTATCTTCCAAGTTACTTTATGAACCTTTTACCATAGAAATATTCCACAAAATGATAAAAAAGTATAAATGGTGTGTTTTGATTGGGCTTTTTTATCAGTATAATTTTAAATCCTTGCTTTTCAAACCTTGATAGATTAATCTTCAATTTAAATACAACATGAGTACATATTTCAGAGCATGACTTGCATCATATATGTATTGTATATCCATATAGGCTGGGTACAATTTAAAAGTCAGTATACACAACGATTCATTGCCTTAAACTGACAGCAAAATTGGGATGACTTCTTGAAAATGTTGTCATCTGAAAGCAGATCACCATATCTACTGCTTGATATAAATACAAATCATTTAACCATTATGTGTGACTTGAGGGCTTCTCTATCATTTAAGTGGCTAAGTCTTTGGAGCCATCCGCACATTAAAAATTTTCCTTTTCTACTTAAGGAGCATAGCTAAATAAAAATGCTCACATAGGCTGTTTGAAAGGAAAAAATAAATCTTTTAAACATATAAAAACACCTACAGTTCTTTCATTGCCCATGAGACTCACTGAAGATGAGTTAAAACTGATATAAAAGTAGATAAAAACTAGAATATGTCATAGAACTGTATTTCACATACTGAGCTCTTCAATCTTCTTACTTGAGGAACTTTAAAAAAAATTAATAAAAATCATCCTTCTGTATAATTTAACATCTTTCAACAGCCTTGTAAAATCCTGCATTCTATAATTGTATGAGCTTCTGAATGTGCAGTTCAGAAATGAGGATTCCCAGTACTGATACAAGAACCCTACATGCAAGAATTAAAATATAATTTCTCTATTTCCATGTAAATATTCTAGTAATCAGCCAGTACAAGCAATATATAATTATATTTATACAAAATATAAAATTTGATCTTGGCTACTATTGTCTTCCTATCATTTCCAAATTTTTTTTTAAATGAAATTATATGAAAATCAAAACCACCAAAAATGGACTTATCATAAAATCAAAACTCAGTGCTCTTTATCCCACATGAAAAGAAACATTGCTGTTCACTCTACCTTACTAGTGTAAGCTTAAAATCTTGAGGCATTGTAGGTGTACCCATAGTTTTATATTGGCTAGTTCTGGAGAGCTCACTTAGACATGAATTCGGTTTTGTTTTCTCTAGTTAGTTAATTTCTTTAGTGTTACCTTTCAAAACTCAAAGCACTGAGCTTGGAATTCTAATCCTGATGGTTATCAAAAAAAAAAAAAGAGTATACAAGTATCTCTTCTTCCTGGTTCTCCTGCTAGTTCTAGTTCCCATGCCACTGGCCTTCTGCCTTCTTTTAGATGTATTTTTAAGTGTTTACTATAATGTTATTTTTCATAAACCTGGTATTAATACTACTACACTCAGAAAGACCCAGCTCATTTTGATACTTGTTCCCTTACCTTTCTTAAAGATGACCAATATTTTGATGCAAAGAATATTTCTATAACTCTTAGAGGTATTCTTACACTCTCTGAAAAGAAACATGCCACTATTGCTTCTCATATTTTTCACTAACAGAGGAAACACAAAGGTGTAAGCCAACAATATTGTTATCCTAGTAGTAGATGCTAGGATCCTACAGGGAGTTTCAGCTTAATTAATGATGACTCATTGGGACAGCTGTGTTTCATTACACTCAACATTGAATATAAAGGAATAATAGGGATATTACTAGAAGACCCAGTGGTCTGGGATAGGTACTGAGGGAATTAATTATGCAAGCTAGTGTTGAAACCAAAGGAAAAGGCTTTGATAAAAGTCCTGCCTGTCAATATTTGGTTCTGCTTTCTTTTGCTGCTTGTTGAAGTGATAAAGAGCATAGCTTTTGTTGAAGGCTTCTTCAAATGAGGAGCCCTGCTTTTTTTTGTAAGCAACAGCAAGGAATATGTGAAAGTATGTAACCATAAGGGAAAAAATGGAAAGGAATGCTGACTCTCCCTAGGTAGTATGGCTGAACATGGCTTCATCACAGCAAAGATTTTGACTCAGTCCAGCCTGTTTTTGATTCTGTGATCAGGTGAAGGTTCTAGCTGGAAAGAACACATCTCAAACTCAGCAGAAGCCAGCTGTGATTAGTATCTTCCAGTAAATTCATTTGCTTTTCAGAGTTAAAAAAAGCCCAAACTGTTCAGTTCTGCTATGTTGCCTCTGTCTCTGTTAAATTGCTTGATTTTAGAAACTGGCAATGATAACACTACAGTTTACCCTAAACTTTTTTGTAGAGCAAAGTAGGACTATTTATTTAGGCACAGAGTAATCTCAGCTAGTATTGGGTGATTGCTGTTGCCTTACAGTCCATATTACAAAAAAAATATTTCTAATCTTTATATCTATTTGATGTAAACCTTTTTTTACTGTGTACATACTTTATCTATAAATATATCTATATACATGTATATGGATTTGCGTATTACATGTAGACTCATCTGTGTTATGAACAACTCATCTAGAAAAGGCATGTGCAAGTTTTCATCAATATTAGCTGGCCAAGGAAAAAAAAATAAAAAGAAAGCAAGCTTGGTCTCACATTTCACAGACACAGGAAAAAAAAAAAGCATTGGAGCATTGGCTTGGAGATCCCTGATCGAGGCTGGTTGAAGACTTGAACAGCAAAACATTTTGTACTTAGAAATCTGTGTTATCTGAGAGTCCTGAGATGGAAAAAAAAAATCTAAAAGACATAAAGATAAAAAGGAATGAACAGGCCACACAATCATATTTTATTTTCAGACTCATAGTTCCCATCTATCTCACAATAGAAGTGTAGAAATTGGCTTTCCTTTTATAGTAGTGGCTTTAAGTTAGAGCTTAACAAATTTATAACATGAAGTATATGAGAAAGTTGTCTGTGAGAGAATGGAACTGATGAGTGGAAGGCCTCCTGCAGCCCCTACAGTCTTTATTTTATGAAAAAAAAAAATCTCAAAGATTGTTGTTTTCAGAAGGGTTATTTACATGTAAACCTTTTTTTGTTGTTGTAGTTTCCTCCAGTAAAGCTATGCAGCATGGAATAAATGCTCCTATATCTTTTAAGAATGTTTTTATGCCAACATGATTTGACTTGTGGATTATATTAAAAATAAAACCAATCATGTTATAGTAGATTCATTGTTTGATCAGAATTTTACATGCATTTGAGCTTTACAAATATATTTGGAACTGGTGTTCTTAAAAAATAGACTTGGAAAACATCCTATGAAAAAGAAAAGCCTCAAAACATAGTTTAGAATTTAGATCTGGTATTCCTTTCCTCTTCTGTTTTTCCCTTACACACAACATATTAGGTTTTGCTCTGAAGTTTTCATTTTCTCTGCTCTATACGTATTGGGGGAAAAAGCCTTAGAAACTACATTTTACAGTTGTCTCTGTTTGATATTAGTAGCTTGCATATTATATTACTATAAGCCATGAAATCACCATGCAGTAATATGACTATTTCTCCTGCAGCATGTCCTGCTGTTTTATTTTTGTAGCCCTGCAAGGCTAATAAGCTAAATCATATATTATCATCGCAAGGTGATGGTAACACTCCCAAGAGACATAAGTGCTTTGCCATTTATTATACTTGTAGTCAAATAATTTCCTTTACCATCAGTGTCATCATCTATACACCTACCCAAGCTAGAAAATAATAATAAAAGAAACCATTGCATTTCCAAAGAAGAAAGATGTACTATAAATTAGTTGGATTTCTCCTTCATTTTTTCACGTTAAAATAAAACTATACTAACATTTATAAAGTAATTATACAAAATATAGTAAACTTTCAAAATTATGTCATATAAAAAAAAATCCACATTAGTAGCTAAATAATGTCAGAAAGAAAAAAAAAAGGTAGGATTAGAAAGTCTTAAGACTACAAGAAGCTAAGATTATTTTTTAAATATAGTGTAGATTATTATTGCCTGCAATATCAAGGAGGAATAAATTGTTTCATGCATAGAATTCAATACTGGAGAATAAAATTATCACGTTTGTCTAAATAAAAATTTCTGGTTTTGTCTTTTTTTTTCCAGTGAGAAAAAACAAAACAAAACCAAACCAAAACATAATAAAACAAAAAAAGGCAGCAACCAAAAAACCCTATTTTTAGAATGATGGCATGTCCTAACAGTATAGTTTTCTTGTAAGGAAAGTGATTTTTTTCTTTTTTTTTTTTTTTTTATTTCCTCTACTGAAGGATTAAAAAAATACCACCTTGGATACAAGAAAATTTTGAAAGCTAGCATTTTAAAGAAATTAAAGTGTAGAAGAGTAAGTTAGCTTTCATCTTCATAAGAACAGTTTAATTCTTTCACCAAGGCCGTGGTCCTATAAGCACATCCATAAATAAGTAAATGATAGAGATGTTTATTGTAAAGATACTTCTGGAATCAGAGCAGATCCCCATCTGCCACTCAAAGAAAACAGACTATTCTAATTCAACAGAAGAGACACAAGAAAAAAACACTTAAGTATAGACCAAAGTATTTATGTGCTTGAAATCATTAAAATCTTTTAGAAGTGAATAATGACATATTTACTGCATTTTTTCTCCTTTTTACTATGATTATTCTTAGCTAGCTGAACTTAACCTTTAACTGAATGTAACAAAGAATTTAAAATTATGAATTAGGACACTTTGAAAATGTAGAAAACATTAAATGTGATCCTAGTATAATATACCAGTTTTATTCTCTCCAGCTAAAGAATTTAATTTATTCTAATTAATGCTGAAAAGTTACTTTCATTGAAGTCATTTTCACATTAGTGGTTATATTGTTGTCATATAATTATCAGCTGCAATTTTCTTTATTTCTTATGTCAATTATAAAAATTAAAAAGCTACAGCTATTTTGGCTACTATGTATCTGAAAGGTATGCAGAAGACATAGGATCTTTAAACTTATTAAAAATACAAACTGAAACTGCCCTTCTGAAGCACTAAGAGACATCTTCACTAATGGCAGAGCTTCTTGCTTTGAACTCAGAGAATAGACTGACACTTTTATAAGAAAGCCTTAAAAATATATTCTTAAAGCACCTACAAGGATGATTTAACATTGTCTTAATTACAGTGTTAGCTGTATCTTCATGTATAATATAAGGGTAATTATTCTATAAGCCTACTGAAATAGCAAAATAGCCTCCATTCATTATTAGCAATAGTCCTCCTATATAGTACACTAAAATAAAGTTACTTAGAAAAAAATATGTTGAACAGTAACAGCAGCTTTTTATTCTGTTTTAAATTTTTTTTTTTGCTGACAATTATGCACTTTGAAAACACCATGAGTATAGACATTCTTTGGATAGTCAGACTAAACCAGCTTATTTCTTGCTTATGCAGCATAATGATGCAAAGATTACTATCTGGCTACCTTAGTTATTCATTAATCAACAATTAATGGTTTTCCTGCCATTTGAATGAAGGCATCATTTAATCTACTTGTAAATAGTTTTTCAACTTTTCTTTTTTTAAAACCTTTTATTTCAAAAAGAAGCCTTAAAAGCATTTCTGTTTTCATTCTCTTATTTCACCAGAGGAAGGGTGACAAAGAGCAAAGACATTGCAAAGAGCAAGACATTTCTGTTAAGATGAAAAAATAGTTCTCTCTACTTAACTATAGTAGTAACTACAAAGAATTCAAAAGCTGTGCAGGTTTAGATCTCAGAGATTAGAAAATACACTAAAACATTCATAAAACTCTTACCTGCTAGAAAGCTGAGGAAAAACAAAATAAATAGTTCTCTGTGCTTTCTTTAAAAATATTTTTTTTAAGTATTTTAACATTGATCACTGGGATATAACCTGAAAAGAACGTCAAGAGGCTTGAAAGGCACAGATGTTGCGTATTTTTGCCAGAATTTCCATAATACAAAACATCAAAACTCTCACTAAGGTTTAGCTATTGCCTACAATTCTAAATCCATAATCATAGCATTAGTTATAATCTAGTCATCTGCAATCCCAATCCATAAACAAGCTTTGCCTGGTTTAATAGAATCTATTTGCAGTATCTTGAGACTAGAAGAAAATTTCTTTATTCCTTTCTGTTTTCCACCCTTTCTCAGCAGAGAACAACTGAATTTATTTGTAGCTACTAGAATGAAAGCACCCTTGAGTTCCACTACTGTAAGTGCTATTACTTTCCAAGAAGCAACAGTTATCACTTTTTTATTGTAGTAGCATTACAAAAACTCTTTACATTTGATGATCTGAATTTGGAGGAGTCCCTTCACTTAAGAACATTTAAAATTAGGTTAATACAAGTGCTAGGAAATATAGGAAGCAATTCTACTTTACATCTCACACCCTAGTCTCCTTCACCACTATTCTATTTAGCAAAAATATTTTAATTCAGGTAGATTTTCTATTCCTACGTAGGCCTAGTGCTAATTGAAAGTACCAGGTTGTGAGTAGACAGAACACACTGTTCATGATATAAAACCAGACAAGACAGCACCATTTGGCAGCCATTGCCTTCAAAGTCTAATGGACTTTGTGTCAGATTCTTTTTCCTTAGCTATCCTCTTTCCTTATTTTATAGTCTCAACCAGGATGCTAGTTAATGCTTTTTGGGGAACAACCACCTCTCCAGTAGGTAATATTCTCTAAGTGCTAACTCATTTTACACAAGCCATTTAACTGCCACCTTAGAGTAATGACTTTCTATCACTACAGACCCTGGCTTGATTCAATTCTTTTACTATTTATCTTCACAGTAATAAACAAATTTGTCTTGTCAGTACAGATTGTTTATTTAGGACCTTCTGAAAAAACACCTTCTAAAAGTCACTTACACATGACAGGAAAAACAACAATACTAGATAGAGAAGAACAGTGTTAGAGAAAATATTTTAGTTTTATAACTTCCTTAAGTTCCTCAGTTAATATAGCATTTATTGAAAAACTTCAGGATAAGGTCTTTGTTTTAGAAAAGTTTTTCCACTTAAAATTTGTAGCATGAGCAACAGAATGTGTGACTCTACCTGGTAAAACCTAATGGCAATTGTTGTGTTTTTTTTTTTTTTTTTAAAGAGAAAAGCAAGAAAAAATAATACTCACCTTAACTTTTTAGAACATCTTGAGTTTTTCGCTACTCCGCCATTACTATTTGAGATATTAGCTCTGACTGTGTCTCGGGTTTCCATATCTATGCTCCTAGCAAGTGCACTATGCCTCTGAGGAACATTCTTTTTTAGAAGTGTGCGCTGTGGTAATATAGAGCCTCTCCTCTGTATTGCCATTTATAAAATCTAGTATGTTTTTGTCTTTGATTCTCAGACTACTTTGCTTCATCAGATTCTGTTCATAAGTCAGCTTTTTATGCCATTGTTATTTCCCAAAGTTTATTTCTACAGGTACAGCCATTTCCAGTATAGGTGAAAGCAAAGGATAGGAAAATGAAATTCTGCTTGTGCCCTTTGCACACTGTTGCTGAGTCCCTCAGATCAAAAAGACAGAAAGACCTTTTTTTTTTTGCTATCATACCATCTTCTCTCCACCGTTGGTGTCATCCAGGTAGAGATCTATGGGCAAATTAAATTATTTCACACTCAATTCCAAAAAAAAAAAAAAAAAAAAAAAAAAAAAAGAGCAAAGCAGGATAACATTACTAAAATCTGAGAGAGCTGGCCAGAGCATGCTAAGTGTAAAATCAATCAAAGCCCATGCTTCTTTCCTCTGATAGTTCATTGTACTTCTGTACACTAACAGCTGAAAACAGGATCTCAAGAAGGGTGTGAGTTGTATTACACAGGTTCCTTTCATACCATCAGATGCATCAATAACCATTTTTTTCCATGTTCTAGGATGGCTTAAATATTTTCTTCTATGCTTTACATGTCATTATGAAATGTCTATCATCGTACTATTACCAACTTTCAGCAAGCATAAAGTCTTTTGGTACATATTTAAGCAGTAGATTTAATTTTAAGTATCTTTGCTCACTTTTTTTCCCAAAAAATATTTTAACTGATTAAGGAAACTGCATTAAATACAGTATCTTAATCATGCTGTGAAGCATTGAATTTAACACCCTCAAACACAACTCAAATATTTAGATTCTTTGCATTTTAAAAATCAGCATATGTAATAATATCACTGATGGTTAATCCTCTTTTGCCCACCTAACAGCTCACCTGAAAAAAAATCACTAGAAATCTGAAAAAGAACTGAAGTTGATTTAACTATTTTCTTTCTCTCCCACATACCTGAACTGTAGCTGTGTTTGAGACAGTTAAACACATTTCTGTAGCTATCAAATCTACTGGTGTATCACAATAATCCCCACATTTTTACTGTATTTCAGTAGCAAGGAATGGTAGCCACTGTTAATGGAATTAAACATTGAAAGATTAATAAACTAACATACATTTCATACTTACGTTTATTTCTCAAATACTTTGTTAAAGAAAACAAAAACCTTAGAAGTTTCAGCTAACACCAGTGGAAGGCAAAATTATATGAAATCTGTATTCTTTCTATAAAAAAACTTGCAATGTCCAATTCTATTGATAAATGCTACTATAACATCTCATGATAATGTAAATGTCATTGCACTTCCCCAAAAAGAGACATAAATTCTCCTCTTCAAAGTCAATCTGAATTAACAGTGCGCAAAATTACAATCTACAGTGCAGCTGAAACACTTTAAGGATAGTAGGACAGCAGAACACAAGCACCACACACTTTTTCCATTTCTTAAGGTTTAAATTAAAAAGCCTTTTCATAAGATTTCCTGTATAGATACTACTACTCATTAAAGCACTGTTACAGTCTCAGAAAAAGATAGAAAAATTCTTAGAACAGGAAAATTCTGCCATAAAACCATAGGAAAACAAAACAAAACACAAAACAAACCAACCAAACACCAAAACCCCCACATTTTGGTGCTAGCTTGTCATATGGCTTGTTTATGTGAAATTTTAGACATAGTGAACTCTGATTTTACTTCCCTTGTTGATGAAATAATGCAGATTGCTTAGTAAAAGAACAAGTAGCCCTGCAGGGCTCTTTAGGGTTGATTTGTTCCTTAGATATAGCAAAAATCAGGTTAAGACAAGCAAGTTGGGAAAGCTGGTATGGGCACATTTGTTTAGTTGCAAGACAGCACGCAACCATCAGACTAAATTAACTCTATCAATACTGTTCCTCCCTCACTGTCTTTGCATTTTATGTCATCAAACAGAAATTTATGCTCACATCTTAATCTGAATTAATTCTATGTGGTAGAAACAAGCACAGATTTGAATTATGTATTTTAAAAATATCTTTTAAAATTATTATTTAAGACATGTGTTTGTCCTTACCATAATTCTTAAGAGCAGTATGAGAAGGGACATATCTTTTAAGCATGAATAGATCAATGATTGGTGTGAATTTATTTCTAATAGCATGTTCCAAATTAACTGTGATAGAAGTTCTAGTATTACTAGAACACTCTAGTCTAAAAGGAAAAAGAAAAGAAACAAAACTCACCCTTTTAAAAGGCTGATTACTAGAATAATTTTCTCACATAATAAACATTGACTTCACTTTTATTTATCTGTGCATAAAAAATATGTTGGAGTCTACAATCCCATTTTTATAGGTAGTGGGGGTATTGTTATTGTTCTTCCTTGCCCAAAGCAAGTCCTCTGGAATTTTATTTTTAAATAGTATGCTAAGAAACTTATATAATTTCTTTAAACTCCTTGTTCTAGCATATGACATGATTGTTTTTCTAGATACTCAGCCATTTGACATTCACACTGAATGCTCTGCTGCTGAAGCAAAAAAAAAAAAAAAAAAAAAAAAAGAAAAACCCAACATATGTAGTTGATACTATAGTAATATTCAGAAGCACTTAAATATCTGAATTTATATTATGCTGGCCTAAAAATCATCTGGCCTTTAATGAAATTGTTACTTTTCTCTGAAAAGCAATTACCTCCTATAAAATACAGCTTTCAGAATTCCAGATGTTACCTATTGTACTGAGGCTTCTAATTCCTTCAAATACCTTTCTGCAGATTTTGGCATACTAACCTGACATTAATATTTGCTAAGATTCATAAGAAATACACACATTTCCTTCAATCATTGTTTTTCAGACCTTACTTAGTCCTGTTTCCTTGCATAAATTGTTTGCTGTTCTCAGGAAATGAAATAACAACAACAACAAAAACACAAACAAACAAAAAACACACCCACACCACCAAACAAGTAAAACCACAGAGACAATAGCAATGATTATTATAGGTACAAAGCAAAAGAAATTCATATCTACTGCCCTACCAGGCTAACAAGTTTATTTTTCCTTTGTCCAGTCCAAGACTAATGGGACCCACAATCACGTAAAAGTAGGAAAAAGAGATATTAATAGTTGCATGCACTCTAATGGAAATTGGGTAAATTTGTGTATATAAATACATAACTATTATTAAATTCACTGTATGTGGTTCTGGGAATCTGAGTCACAAGCTGTCGATGTATAGAACAACAGTTGAAAGACAAATCAATTTATTTGCCCTGCTATATTCTTCCCTGAGAACCCTATTTTGGACACCAGATAATCAATACATTGGTTGGGTTTCCCATATACGGGATTCATTGATAGTTCTGTGGAATGTTGTCACAGAGGAATATTGCCAGGACCATGAACTTTTCCATATTATGAACAGACTTGAAGAATCTTTAATAACTTGAAGTTATGTAGCAGCTGTTCTAACTTTGAACTCACACATCAAAAAAAAAAAAATTGTCTTCAACTTTGAATTGCTTAGATAAGCTACAGGATGAAAAAGTAAAATTGCAGTTTTGGATGTGAAAAGAAATGCAAAATTGAGTCTTTTACATGTTTTATGTTTTGTCACAGTGAACTTTATATTTTACAAGTCTTTATTACAAATAACATTCTTTTAAAAAGAGAACACTGTAAGAAGTAATTTTACTTAAATGTGAAAATGAAACATGAAAAACGTATGTATCAATAACTTGGAGTAATACCTATCTCTTCTGTATATTTACACTCCACTTTTGCTCAAAATCTTAATATTAAGGAATACTTAGAATCCAAATTTTTGCTTATCTCACAGATGGGCACATCCCAGTTTAAAATGCTTGAGATTTGAATTAGTTTAGAGATTTTTATAAACAGAGCTTTGTGAATGTTTGGATTCCTTCAGGTTCAACTCTGTGGCCAAATAAACACTTTTTGTCCCTTCAGTTCAAAAAACAACATTCTGAAAAAACAGATTTTTGTTCTGAATCAATAATTCAAAATTATTTTTTTTTAAGAATGAGCTTAAGGAAAATTATGCATTTTTTTTCTCAATTTCACGTCTTTTTTAGCATATAGGAAAAACTACTCCACCTTTCAAAACATCAAACCCAAAGCTTGTATGAGAAAGGAAAAAGTGGTAAGATTGTGCTACCTTTATAAAATGTATACAGTAAAATATTACATATTCATTTAATTGCAGGAAATGGCAAATAGAAAAGTAGTGGGAATCAGCAGTAGAGAACAAAATGCATTTTCCACTGAAATTGGGAGGAAATATCCTTATAAAGGACTTCTTTTGAATCTTCATTATACTTGAAAATTAGAAGGGACAGAAAGATCTAATGTTGTCCAGGAAACTGAAAAAACTGTCATTAAATAGCAATAAAGAAATGGGAAAACACAGCATACTGAAAGGGCTCCTCTGAGCTTGGGAAAAAGACATTTCTATTGACTATCTGCATTCAATGTTTTCCAGGCAAGAGGCTGCCGTGGATGTAAAGGTTACTAAACATCCCATTCTTAAATCAGATGACTCTTCTTCCTTGAGTCTGTAAATTTTGGAATGCATTTTGTGCTCTGTCTACATTCAGGACTCTGACAGTATCAAAAGCATTTCTGCAGCCTGCATCAGTGGGAAGCAGCCTGGGCTAGCAGCTGGCATGAAGAACTTGGACAAAAGCCTAACTCCACTAAGTTAATAGCAAACCCCTCATATGCTTGACTGCAAACTGGAATTTCTTGTCCAAATTATTACTTTGAAAGGTGGGCAGTGTTTGGATCAATTACCAGATGAAAGACCAATTCATAGCACAACACTGGACATACCACTTCACTTTCTGGTGACATAGTTCTCCACTTCTCATTTTAGTTCTTTCATATTCACGTTGGTGAATTGATTTGAAAGTCATAGATGAGGCAGGTTATGTAAGTGCAAACATCTAGATCTCATGAGTATTTGCAGTAAGAAATGACTCACCAAGATGTGTACACGTGTGCACACCCACTTGCACATATAAATCCTTCTCTCACCGCTTCATCCTAACAGGTAAGTAACTGTAGGAATGGTTCTTTAAGAATCCTGTGTCTTTCTCCATATTCAAATTATTGATCAAAAACTGATGGAGTGTAAATATGGACTTTTTCTAATGTAATAAAAGAAAGATAATTTTCACTAAATGATAGTTCAAGATGTCTGCTATCAATCATATAATCAGGGCACAAACTGGAACACACCAAGTTCCACCTGAACATGAGGAAAAACCTTCTTTACTGCAAGGGTGATGGAGCACTCAGACTGCTCAGAGAGGTTGTGGAATTTCCTTCTCTGGAGACTTTCAAAACCTGCCTGGATAGGTAGGGATGTATTTCCAACACAGAAAAAAAATGCATTCCTTCTTTGATTCCAGCAGATCCAAGCATACATTCTCTGAGCAGACAAAATTCTGATCAAGCTGAAAACATTTCACAGAAATACTCATATATACTTCATGAATAGATAGCATACAGAAATTATTGTTATTTATTTGGACAGTCTTGGGTAAAAAAAAAAGGTAAGGAGAGAGGACAAACAGTATACTATTCTGGCGGCTTCATCAAGAGTTATTTCTACTCAGTGCCATAACATAATGCACAAGCTGAAAATAATTGCTTATCCTTCTGTAGCATTATTAACCTAATGAAAAAGAAATATATAAGTAAAAATATATATCAGTACTAGGAATCTGTAACAATCAAAATACACTTCACTCATTTCTACTGTAAATATACATATATGAAATTTCAAAATGCAATTAACTCTGAAAGGACAACTATCATCCAATTTTGAAACTTAAATTATTACTGTGCATGTAAGTTATCAAAACATATACTCCTCTGTCAAAGAAACTCACAGACATATGGGGTAAGGTCACCTAAATGAATGTGGTAAAAGATTAAAAAGGAAAAAAATTCAAGGAGGAAAACAGCCACTGTTCTTCCCAGCTGCTTCCCAACACTAGTATATCAGGGAACCCTCCACATTGTGTCTTATGCCTTAGAAACTCTTTTTTCCTTTCTAATAAAGTGCCTTTTTATGGATCTTTTCAGAATACTCTGTTCTCAAAACAAACTGGCACAAGAGATAATACATCACTGATTATGTACGTGTTCCAAAACATTACCTATATATGCTGCTAGGTTTACAACATACACAGTTCATTGTGTGTCTAATTATTGATTAGAATTTATCAGAAACAAGGATATGAACTCTTATGTATATATATTATATAATACTCTGTACAGAACTTTCTGAAAATTTTGGATTTATGCATGCAGGGTAACATTTAAGAAAAAATGGAAGTAACAACATTGAAAGAAGAAACACCAAAAAAAAAAGTTACTAACATGTAATCACTACATTGAAAGCCTTTACTGACTCAGCTTCTTGGATGGACTACTTACATTAACATTTTTAGGACAACAATTTTTGAAGTAGAATTATTCACATGCAATTTGAGGACCTGAATTCAAGAGAACAGAACATCTCAAAATAATGGGAACTGCAAAAATACAGTAATTCTATGGAATAAGTCAATGAATGTCTGGTTTGCAATGTTTACAATAAGCACATTTAAGTCTTCAAGAACATTAAGTCTATTTACATTGTAAAAAGCTAAGGGGAAATAGATTCTGTAAATGTGGATTGTGTAAACTAATGGATTCTTTTTTAAATTTTTAATAACATTTTAGTCCACAGAACTGATTAATATTCTATCTTTCAAGTAAAAGCAAAAGAATGCTCTAATACTAAATGTAACTAATTTTATTTGTCAAAATTCATTTCACATTTTCAAGTCATCATCTTACATACCATGATCCCCTTCTCTATATTGACAGTGAAAATTTCACACTTACAGTCTAAATCTGAAATCAGCATTGAGAACACAGCATATTATCAGACTGTATGAACAGAGATAATGCACTTTTCCTTGTTTTGTAGTTCTTCATGTGTCAGCCATAGCATAATTTATCTACTCATTTCTTTGTGGAATTCAAGGAACTGAATCACAAAAATTTGAGTTCTTTTTAAAGCTCTTCTCCATACTTCCTCTGTGACTTCAGACATGTCACTTCATCTTTCTTTACTCCATTTACCCCTGTAAAAATGGAAGTTGTAAACCACATTCCCTTATTTGCCTTATTTCATGGAGATGACTGCTGTTCTTCATCTGTTACATATTCAATACTGAATCATTGGCTAACTTAAAGTGCTCTGCTGCAGACCAAAGATATGTTAATGTAGAAACGAATGAAGTAGCTTTAATGCAGGTATCTCAGGTGTGGCAATAGTCTGACTAAAACTGCATGGAAACAAACCTCCAGGGAAGAACATGTGAGCCAAAATCTACATCACTTCAGTTTCACTGCTATAAGTAGCTACATTAAGCTAAAAATAAAACTGTTTAGGCCACTACATGTATAAAATAAATAATAAGTATACATAAATCTGAAAAAAAAGAGAAATATTTCTAAGGATGCTACAAGAAACATGAGACCTGACAGAACCAGGTGAAAGAACACGAATGTGAATAATGAAAAGCTCTGCTTAAAGATCACGTGTAATCAATAACAAAAATTAATATGAAAAGACTGTATTGTCCATTTCTCAAATGGTGAAAATACCTCTCCAGCTATTTCTAGCTATACTAGAAGAAATAGAAGTTCACTGGAGGAAAAAAAAAAAATCAAACCAAAAGAAACAAAACTCACACACACAAAAACAACAACAACAACAAAAAATAAAACCACCAAAACCCAGTACATGAAGATCATAAATTGGAAAAAAACCTAAGAATATACATAGCTGAGAGGGAAGATCAAATGTAAGAAAAATTGATAATCCACCACATTTTAAAAGTAAGATGGAATATTTCCATGCTCTTTCTTATAATGATAAAAAAACCCAGTCACTAAAACTGTTAAATATGAGGAAAAAGCAAATAAAAATTAAAAAAATAAAATATTGATAGTCTTCAGAGAATTTCCTTTTAGAAGATATCCTTCAGGCAAGTAACTTGAAGGGGGTTTATGAATTGATAAATTAGTTTATTTTTCTTATTGTTATTATTAGCATTAATATTAGTTATTATTTAGGAAAAAAAAAAAATCACAATTTAAAGCACATGCTGCCTATTTGTTGGAGTCAGGAGGATAGGTAATTCTGGAAGTAGCTGCCATAGGTGTTTGTTGTGTTAACTTTCCTCTGGTACTAGGCATTATGAGAAACAGATGGCTATGACTAAAAGACCAGGAAATGTATTTACCACAGTAATGTCTTTACCCTGGATATTCAAGTATGAATGTAATAAAAATGTTCTCAAGAAAATTATTGTTCAATTTACATGGAGACAGTGCCATTGTAAGAGCAAAATTGGAGAAGGAGTCTGCACATATGAGCAGAATTTCCTTATAAGGAAAGCTCCGAGGGCAAGGTATAAATTAACTCGGAAGTTACTTCTGGTTCTAAAGATTTTACGAATTAACAAGAGCTTTGCTTACTGAATTTTCACAGTCAATATGCTAACATTTCTTTTTACTCTCTCCACCTCCCACCCCCCCCCCCCCCTTTTTTTTTTCCTTTTTTTCTTCTAACCCCGCCTAATCAAAAAAAACCTTATTCCTACAT
>JANIJG010010716.1:4848-16986 GCA_024611175.1 Megaceryle torquata | reverse complement strand
GAAAACCATCTCCCTTTCCCATTTTCAGCATTTTATCCTTGCCTAAGAAAATAGAAAGAGGCCTCATCAGCAAACAGAAAGCTGAATTTCCTATTTACTTTGACTGTGAACTCAACCTTCATACATCTGCCTTTACTATAAAAGTTGCCTGTTTTCCTCCTATCACCCTAGCTTGCAAAAAAAAAATAAATAAAAATCCAACATAGGAGTTTAACATATTGTGCTGAAAATTGTGCCAAATTTTAAAATGAAAGAAAATCCAAAGCAATTAGTTATATCTACATTGTTTTACACCAAGTGAAACTGAATAGTAAATATTTGAAGTAAAACCAGTTAATAACTAAGATAGATTCCAAAGTGCTGTTTCCATGGAAAATCTGCATGAAAATCCAGTATAAATTCTCATTAAAACTTAACCAAGCTAAACACTGCAGATTACCTAGATTCCAATTAAATGTGACAAATGAACACTTGACAGATTTCAATTCCAATTCTATTTCTATCAGAATGATCCATTAATATTGAAGATTATATTATCAGAATTTGAACAATACAGTTGTGCTTAAAATAGTTGAAACACAGTTGGACTTAAGAATCAGATGACAGAAAACTCTCACTATTACACATGTGAAGGAATAAAAGTACATTCCATCTTGGTCTGTCATTATTTATAGATTAATGTTAACAAAATTTTCTGGAGGTAGATGACATATCACTGTTGAAATCTTGTTCCTAAAATGTGACCACAAAACTCAAAAGTCTGTAAAGTATAGTTTTAATAACAATGTCACCCACCTTTCCAAGGTTCAGGTTCAAGGTTTTATGAAGGAGAATTTCTAATCACTGTATGCAAATCCTGACACACATACCACCCCTCCCCTCCTTAATTTTTTTCCCTTTTTTATGGTGATTTTGTTTTCATTCACTTATTCGTGGAATAAGATATTTATGTAGCACTACATTTCTATCAATTATACCCATGCAATGCTCTTCAGTGATGAATCCAACAAATTCATCTTACTAAATATGAAACTTATCTCTGAAAAAAGTCTAAAATAATTATTAGAGTGCAATGCCAGTTTTTGTATCAACCAAAAAAAAAAAAAAAAATTACACTTCAGTAAGTATCATAATTTTCACTGGGTACTAAATATATTAAATATTATATTCAGTTCAGGTTTCCCAATATAGTTCAGGCATACTGCATGTTAGCATACATTCTGAACTCAGAGTTTAATGTCTAGCAATCTACTACACTGCTATATGTCCAGGGGAATTAACAATTTTTTTTTGTTTCATTATTTTAAGTACAAAATTTCACTACAAAATATACAATAAAATTTAGGCACAAGGTCTAGAAATCACTTTCTGATATTTTTCTTAATACACCAGTATCACTTTCTTCCCTACCATACCCCCAAAAAAATGAAATATAAAAGAATTATAGTTATATAAACAACCAAAGAGAATATATAGACAAACACTTATACCCACATATAATCTAATATATCTTCTTTCCGATGGATAATACCATCTTCCTTTTTTATCAATTAGTTGTTTGCTGTTGGGATAGACATTATAAGCATACGTAGACTGCTGAAGCCATTCGTCAATCTTACACACTAGATTTGGTGGTATTTTACTACAGAGACTTTTATATTTTTATTGGGTCAACATGTCTATCTCAGGAAACACAAACGAAAAACAATTATCCAGTGCTGTAATCTCTGAAAAACTAAAGCATGCACTTAGCCCAACTAATTTATTCATTCTATAACAGAAAATACATTACCCTTCTTGCATATATCCACCAATTCCAACTGGATTAGCAAACCCATTATTTTATTAACAAAAATCTATCCACTTTGACATATAACAACTTATTGCATTGGTTATGGGAAAATGAAAAAGCAATGGAGTCACTGCCTGACTTTAGATGAAGGCCAATAAATGGAGAACAGTAAGATATTCACATTTTATGAAAGACATTTCAAATTGTAAATTTTCTTTTGAATGGTAAATAATTTTAGATTAAAAGAAAACAAACCCTGAGATTTAAATTGTATTTATTTTGTACTATCTGGAAAACTAGTATGGAATAAATTCATCATTTTCCCCTTTTACATAAATAGACTCTTAATTTAAATGAGATATTCTAAAAGTACTGTGCCAAAAAAAAAAGTATGAAAGAAATTAATATTCTGCTTTTCTAAATACTAAAGAACACTCAGTGTTATTTTGAGAACAGTATATATATAAGATTTTTTGGGGAAAAGGGAATTCTCTATAGAGTGGGGATTTTAAATCCTACTTTCTTTTGCTGATGCTGTGCATATTATGTTCTGGGAAATTTCCTAAGTAATCACTGAACAAAAAATGGAAGGAAAAGAGAATACATGTCCTTTATGGTCTTTTATCTAAAATGAAAAGTATGGAATTTAACTCAATTACCATCTCCCCAGCCCTCTACTAGTTTTGGTTGGTTGGTTTTGGGGGTTTGTTTTGGGGTTTTTTGTTTGTTTTGTTTTGATTTTGGTTGGGTTTTTTTTCATTTTGTTTTTTCAATATTTTAACTGCTTCTGCAGTATAGTGTTTAAATCATGTAAAGAAAAGAAAGTGCTAGTTTTATTACTAGTGTTATGTGCCATTATTTTGTATATCTGAATTTTAACAAACTTTAAAATAAAATAATTACAGTTTTAGCTATTTAATATATTAATTTATTTTTTTGGACTGACCTTTCAAAAGTCTACTTAGTATTACTTGCTAGTGAGATTATGTGTGTGAATGTCATGTTTGCCCCTACCATTTTCCATATGCTCTGCCTCACCAACACTGCCATCCGGCGTAGTCCTTTCGTAGTTGTCCTCTGGGAGTGGAAGGGCACCCAGTCTTGGCCCTGATGAACTCTTACTGCTTGGTGTTTCTGACTCCTCCAGACCGCTGTCATAGCAACTCTGCAATGACCCTTGATGTGGGTCCTGAGGCTGACTCACAACAGAAAACGTCACTCTACGAAATGGCTGCAAGAGAAAAGATTCTGAATGTCACTGAAAAATTCAGTCTTTGGACAACTGATTCTCAAAACATGACTTAAGCAAACTAATATTTTAACATTTACCAATTTAACAGTTTTATCTAAATTAAAGCAAACAGTAAATACAGTCCTTAAAAGGCCACTGGACAGAATATTTGTGGATTTTCACTGTGATATGTGGTTCAGAACCTTCACATAGTTTTGCATAACCCCTTTTCAAATAACTGCATGAGTTAAGTAAACTCTCTTACAATTATTTATAAATTTTGTACAGTTCCACTTTTACTCAATAGTAATAATTTGAATGTTTATATCAGACTTCATATAAAGTTACATGAAAGGGTGTGTGTCTGTGTGTATGTGTAAGACTGTGTGGGTGGGCATAAATGCTCACCTGTAAAATATATTGCAGGTATTAACATAGCAGCACGCCCAGAAGCCTTTTTTACAATCACTTCCTGCAGTTTTGAAAGCTAGTTGACATGAGAAAGGAGAAAAAAATAACGATGGGAAAAAAAAAGGGTTCAGTCTCTTAGGTCCTTTGCCATAAAATTCAGTGCCTGGAGACAGGGTGTATTGCCAGCTGACTTAATAAAGCCTTTAAAGTTCTGCAAGCACAGCTGACACCACATGTTTCCACTGGGGCCGTACAAACATAGATTGTTAGAGATTTGTATTCATTCAAAATGACAGATATTACTGTTACCCAGGAAGCCTCCACTCTGACCAGTGAGCATCCCAGGAAGTGGGAGAGTCTTATCCTTCACGTTTCAGGGGACACAGAGTAGGCAGGATTTTCAGTAAGAAGCCAGGGGATTCTCCTGATTTGAACTACACTCAAGCAGTAATGATACTTTAAGTAATGTAATGATACACTTTAAACAACTTGCTATTCACAAGTCTAAAAAACCACAGATAAATATCTGATGTTCTAGAAGGCACCTTCGAAACCGAACACCAATAGATTCGTTTTATAAGACACTCTGCAGACTCTTTTATGTTTAAACTGAGATCTAAGAGCATTGCCCACCTTTGGATTCAGATGTGTTTTAAGTCCTATGTTAGAATGAGACACAGGCATACATCACTCTCACTGGCACCTCTGGTTACTACAAGGTGGAAAAGAGCATGCAGGCCAGAAAGGAGGAAACAGTAACTACGACCACTTACATAGGCCCTGAAGAATAGAAGCCAACAATAACATCAGATTAGATTACAACTAGAGGCAGGGTTGGAGTTTCAGATAGAATTTTACTTTTTTTTTTTTTTTTTGGAGGATACCATGTTTTGAAAATAGAAAAGGTATTCAGTGCTGATGATAAATAGTTTGGACTAAAAATACAATACTAATTCTATCCCCTATCAGGAACACAGAATTTTAACAGCTTTCCCCCATAGATGCTAAAGATCTTACCCTTCCAGGAGTATTCACAAGGAATAACTTTTTTAAATTTCACAGGAATTCTAAGAGCTTTCCTACTGCTTCTGAATCATGCAAGAATTATAAAAACCTTTTGCAGTAATCGGTCCTGCAAAACGCCTGTGTCATTTATACTGTATTTTTGTATTTCAATAATATTGTATTGTGTTATTAGTAATTTATACACACTAATTTCCTCAGACAAACTAAATAAATGTAAGGAAAGGTTAAGTGTCTTTATGGTGAGTAACCAACTTTGTTTTGTTTTTTTTTTTCTTCCAACTTCTGGAAGTAGTATGCCCCTTTATGTACTTTCCACAGAAATACTTCTAAGTATATAAAAAGATGTCAAAGACAATATTTCATATCTTATAAACAGGGTCTGTTGTTTCTTTCCAATATGGCTATTCTCAGATCACTTAGGAATAGCTGCAAGTAGAAGTTAAAGTTTCACTAGTCCAGTAAAATTTATCACTCATTACACCAACTAAACTCACAGGATCTTTCCATTGTCTTGACACTGAAGTTGCATTTAATTCTTCATATTACCCTGTCAGGTGGCCAGCTGCCATTCCTGCTTACATTAGAAAGAAGATATTTTTGTTTGGAAAACATATTTACTAAGTATGGCAAAAGTGCTAAAACAAACTAAACTGCACTTTTATTATTATTATTCAGGAAACAGCTCAGGAAACTACCTGAGGACATATAAGAACACTCACTCAACTCATAGGTGCAATACCAAGATAGATTCTAATATCAAGTTTTGCCTCCTATAAGTACCATTGAACTTTCTAGCATGCCCACCTGATTTCTTGAAGAGCCTGTACTCTAGAGGCATGTCTTGTCACACCATAGCTCAGTAATTTGAACAAGGTCATATTTCTGAGGCCACACACAGAGCTACAGTTCCTCTTGATTGTCTCCCAGGCTGCCTGCATTTCTATACACATGACATTCATGAGGTGGCCCCTCTTTCATCTTGATTTATTATTCTAGAAGTCTATGGGTTCTAAATTCCCTCCACAGCCATTCCTAGTTGTAAGTTCCTCTCAACAGGATGTCCAGCCTGCTGGCAAAGCAGCTGTTGCCAGGTTTGTCAGTTGGGTCCTGTCTGTCCCTAGATATCCTCAATCCTTCAAAAGGAGGTCAACAACAAACTCCGTATCCCACATGACCTACCTGCTCCTTCTCAAGCCTTTCACTGTCAGGACTGAGGAGACACCATTAAGTCCCATGTGCCCTTCACCCTCTCTCCTTAGAGCCATGTAGTCACCATTGATAAAGTCAAAATCCTCATAGTGCCACTGGTGCCCACATGGATGAGGAGCAACAGACAATAATCCAATGAGTGGATAAGCCTCAGGATTCTCTGCAATGCATCTTGCATCTTAGCACCTGTCACTGCAAACCTCCCTAAACAGCAGCTCAGATGAGCAGATGGGGACTCTACCCCCTCTAGGAGAGGCTCTCTGATGCTTCCTCAGGAAGAGTTTCCACCCTGGTGTCTGCTGCCAGGGCACTAACTTTACTCTGCAATTGCAAATCTGCAGGTGAAAGTGTTATCCTCCCTCTATTGCAAGACATCACAAGCCTACAGTGTTCCCTATCTTAGAAGTCTCTTCAGAGAGCACATCCTCTGGTTGTTCCTCTTTCTGTGCAGTCAGAGATTCTGTCTGAATCAGTTTTGTATGAGTATATGAGTAAATGTGTGAGTACATATACTATAAAAAGTAAGCTAAATACATTTAATGAAAATAAAGACATTGGCTTGGAATAGAAGAAATCTGCTTTCAGTTAAAATAGCTGGGTATATAAGGAATATCCATATACTAGTTCTTGATGGGAAACTGTAGGTTGCTTTATAGTAAGATCTAGTGTAAATCATACAACATATATTTGAAAAGTTATGATAAAACATCTCTGGAATCATACAGACAAGCAGGAGTAATTTGTACAATCTTTCAAAAAATATTTAAACATACTAGTAAGCATACTTAGTATCTCATAGTAAGTATACACATAACATATCCATTTCAGGGGAAAAAAAAAGGAACAAATTTTACATAACATAAATATGTGCAAGACCATCAATTTCTATGGAGAAATATCCTATCACATATATATCACCTATCACATTAATTCAAACTAATCTTACTGACCTCACAAAAACTAACTTTATAAATCCATATTTAGATCAGTACTTAAGTTATGAACTTTCGATGGACCAAAATTTCACGCAATAATATCCCATATTCTGTAATTATACATCAATTACTACTAAGTTCTGGGCAAGTTATGCAAACTGTTAATCTCCCAGAATTTGGATTTAATTAGACCCTGTGCCATGAGTATCATGGTACTCTCAAGGAAGGAATTAGTGCTAGAGATACCGTGACACTTGAGAAAAGATTCAAAATAAGGAAGCAATTCCAATAATTTCCAACAGACTGCTATGTTGGGCTATTATAAAACCTTCCAGAAGAAACACTAAAGATCTACATTTGAAAGGACCTTTGGACCCGATAGCCATGTAACATGGTAACTCTTGACTCCCAAGGAACCACATGCCACAGTTCAGCAACCACTTTTTAATGAGGTGCATGTGGTGCAGATTACCTGGGAAGTAATAAAAGTAACTCAGAACAAAGCTCAATGGAACCTACCCTTAAAATATGAAGACCCTGACCCTTATTCAGGTTTATCCTAGGAAAAAAAACACATACATGTTTTTCTGACTGAGGATAATGGGAGAGTACAACACTTAGAAACTCCCAAAGAACCTGCAGAATTCAAGGGTGGGATACAAAGCTTATAGCTAGTTCATGGTTACTGCACACCTACATGTTTATCCTGCCTACAAAGTTTTTAGAAAACTACTTTAAGATAATGTCTTGGAAAATTTTCATTAGCGATTTAATCTGAAGAAATAAATATTGTCAGCTCCCCACCATGGTTCTGCTTAAAGGTTATAAAGGTTTTATTCAATGATTAGTGATGAATGAGTTCCACCTACTTTTCCAGATATAACTGCCTGCCCAGAGTCACTTTGTGGCAAAAACATGCTACACTCTAAACACTCTGCATAATCTACAGTTATTACAAGAACAGAGTGATGCAGCTTACAATGAGAGTTAAAAGAAATTATCAAGTATTTAAAAATTGTTTCCATTCCCATTGATTATTTGGAAATCAGTACCACCTAGATTACAAGCATAGAACAGCTCCTTATCATCTGCAGTTGCCACAAGAATGGTATTAATGTTATTTAAAGTAAGTTTTGGAAAGAACTACCAAAGATTTGGGACCATCCTATTCCTCTTGCCATGTTCTTTTAAGGATATATGTCTTACCTAGATGGTATATAAAGAAGAATACCTGTGACAGATGCAAAGTTGGGCTGTTAGAGCTGTGGCGGAAAATCCCTAAAAATAGAATTATTTATCTTCTAAACTACAAGAAATTCAATGTGCCTTTACAAAGTAATTAAGGAGTTTTTAAAACAGATTTAGAAATTCATCTTGCTTTTGTTGTTAATTGCTGTACCAAGTAGGAATTATCTAACACAAAACTAACAAATATAGCATTCAGTTTAGTAGAGCCAATTCAGACCATTACACAGAGTCTCAATGAGTATGACATAATGCAGACAAAATGCATTCTAAAAGAATGAAATGCATGTTAATTGTTATTCTGCAGCATTTATTACACTTGTACTTCCAGTACAAACATCAGAATTCTGACTTCCATATTGCATTACTTCTGAGAACCAGGTCTTCTCAGGCAAATGTACTCCAAATTTTGAATGCATCAGGCCTTGTGGAGTAACATCATGGCCTGTGCTTTTCTGATAAAGCAAATGGACTTTGATCATAATATATATGTTTGTTACCTGCATAGTTAAGGAATGCCATATTTGATTAATGGATTTTAAGAACAATTAAAAAAAAAAAGATATCTACACTGTTTTACTTTACTGTCTGCTTTCTGATGTATCATCCTTTCTGACGTGTAAAGCACCATATATTTTAGACAGTATAATCTGGGTAAATATAGCAGAAGTTGGACATCTTATTTTCCACCTTTGGAACACAAGAGATTTAGAGTAAACATAAGGAAAAACTTTTTCACGGTGAGGGTGACAGAGCACTGGAACAGGTTGCCCAGGCAGGTTGTGGAGTCTCCTCTGGAGGTGTTCAAAACCTACCTGGACACGTTCCTGTGTGACTTGATCTAGGTGATCCTGCTCTGGCAGGGGGGTTGGACTAGATGATTTTTCTAGGTCCCTTCAAACCCCTAACATTCTGTGATTCTAAATCATAATAGATCAGTCATAAAAGATACTGAGTCTTTGCATATTTTGATAATTGTGGCTAGGCTAAATATGGCACCTATATTTTGCACCTAGAAAACTGACATCTTTGAGATAAAGTTGATGAAAACACACAAGTATGGGATTTCTGTAAAATGCCTCTGGAAAAAATTTGTATATGTGTATACATGTTATTTTTTATGTAACTCATATTAGTCCTTTAAGTGTTACTAACAAGAATATTTAAATTGAGATTTAATCTCTATCAAGAAAGCTATGAACACAAGCAAGTTGATAGGTAATAAGTGCTATGAATGCAAAAAACCTTCCACAAACAAGAACTTTCTTTATGTACTCTAATCTTCATTTGGATCCTAATCTCTAAAACATCTGAGAATTGGAAAAAAACCCCCAAACTGTATGTGAGACAAACTGGAGGGAAGGATGATGGGTACCAGGATTAATATTTTCAAAAAGCTATTGGTAAAATGCTGACTATCTCACACATTTATTTCAAATGACAAAAATAAGGACATAAGCTGCACTTTAATATGGATAAACAAACTACATGCTTAGTAGTAAAAATTACATCAGTAACATTTCCCAGGAAATGGGCATGAGAAATTTCCAAGTGCTTACAAAATAATGCACACACCCATAAGGTGAGATGAGAGGGTTATGTTTAGCTCAATAGATTTTCAGTGCACAACATTAATACAGCTCCATCTGCCAGCACTGTGAATCAACATGATAGAGCTGCTTTTACTCAAATAAAGCCACTATCTGTTCATTTTGTTATTCCCAGCAAAACAGCAACCCTAAGCCTTTACTAGTCCCTTAGTAAGCATAATCCTTACTAGATTCATGTGTATGAAGACTGCAATAGGTCTGATAATTCTCTCCCTCTGAAAACTGATATCATATTTTTTGATAACAGCATAGGGAAATAGTCTTAATTATATCTGATCATGGAGATGATCAGATCAAAGATACACCTCTGCATTTTACCCCAAAGGTAAGTCACCATTTCTTCCTTGTTTCAACTGTATTTCATAAATCAGATATTTTCCCTTTACCATCATAACAAAAGTTACTGCACTGCCAAAGATATAGAACTGTTGCAGTCTGTACTAATTGAGCCCTATTAAGTTATTCTATGACACAGTGTTTATCTTAGCCTCTACTAATCAACTCTTCCCTATCCAAGCTAGAAAGTAAAGTCATATATTACTTTCAATTCATGAAAAACCCTAATTACAGAAGCTGCATTAGGGACAGACAGAATAGAGAAAAGCAGTACATTCATAAACATGCATGAAGCTTAACCTTGACACTTTTTTTTTTTCCCCCTTTATGAGAGGGATTTTCCATTCATTTCCAAAGATTTCTAGTTTTGCATTGTATTTCCTGATACTTCACATTGTTTATGGATCATATTCTTTCATGGATCCTGTATAGCAATTGCTAACAACTTTTTAGACACTGTTGATTCAAATCCTGATGTATGTGGACTATAATGGTGGGGTGGAAGAGTGAATACTTTTTACATTTAATTTTGAGCTAGAGTTGCAGCCATCAACCTTTTCTCAGCCAGTTGCCTCAAAGTTGGTTCTGGATACAAAGTGGATGCACTAGAGTGTAACAAGGAAGAGTTCACAATTTTTTCTTTTAATTACTTAACACCTGGAAAAAAATAGTAAGATTCTATTAGGTTTTTCCTGTTGTCATAACACCTACAAAATCAGGATTTTGAGAACATTTTAAACAAATATAAAATGCAATCCAAGAAGCAACTTTATATATTGATAAGCATAAAAAATTACCCAAACTGAGTACCTTCTTAAAGTAAACTATATTGGTTTGAATATTTTGCTCAGACTGCAAACAGTGAGACAGAGGTGCTGACACTGGTAAATCCCATGCCAAAGTGCTACAGTTTTTTTCTTCCATTTTTTGAGGTTTTTGAGGTGGACAGGGGGTTCCCTGAGACAGGGAACCCCGAGGAAGAAAGGAGATGCCCAGCAGGACTTGGCAGCTCTCACAAGAGAGGCTGAGAAGGTGACAAGGCTGGGGGTGTTCCTGGAGAACCCATGGGAGATCTAAACACAGTGAAACCAGAAGCTGCACTCAGACTGCGAACAGCAAGACAGCTGCATTCTCGCTTGTTGGCACGAGGCTAGCAGGGGCAATGGGGAGACACACAAGAGAGTAAATAATAAATAAATAAAATTGATACATGCAGGACTAGAGATGGTTGTGAGCTGGACAAATGCTCCTGCCAAAAAAAAAAAATGTGGCGACCCAGACAGATGTCCTGCAGGAGCATGCAGGCATCCAGGCCTCTGGCTGCAGAGAATGCTGGAGTCTGGCACTGCTGAGTGATGGGGATAACACCTCTGTCCATTGTGACCAGATGAATGATCTGCTCAGCCTGGTGGCTGAGCCAAAGGAGGAGGCTGAAAGGCAGAGAACAATAAGGGAATACAAAAGGGAGATAGAGTGGTGGAGTCAGGTCCTACCATCCTTGAGGATAGGGCAGCAGGTGGAGGCTCCATTAGAAGGAGGGGAACCCCTCCTTCCTTGTCACCAGGTAAAAAGAAGGGAATCTAAGAAATGAGGGAGAATGGAAACAGGTCCCTGCTCAGCAAGGCAGGAGAATCCCCTCCTGGCCTCCCTCCCCTTCCTGGTTGTCCTTGCACAATAGGTATGGGGCTCTGGAAATTGAGGGACAAACAAATGATGATTGAGATGAAGGTCCAGGAGGGGAGTCGCACAAGGTAAGTCTGTCTCCCCCATGCATTAGGACTAGCTCTAACAAGAAAAAAAGGAGGATAATTGTAGTTGGTGACTCCCTTCTGAGAGGAATTGAGGGTCCCATATGCTGGCCAGATCCACACCATAGGGAAGTTTGCTGCTTCCCTGGAGCCAGGGTCAGAGATATTACCAGGGAACTCTCTGGTCTGGTACAGCCATTGGACTATTACCCTCTATTAATTATCCAGATTGGTAATGATTACGTTATGGAGAGAAACCTGAAAACAATTAAAAAAATACTTCAGGGACCTGGGGAGATTGCTTGGGGGTCAGAAGCCCAGGTGGTGTTCTCTTCTATTCAGTGGCAGGAATGAATACTGTAAGAGGAAGGAAGACCAACTTGATTAACATGTGGCTGAGAGGCTGCTGCCACCAACAGAATTTTGGGGTTTTTGAGCATGAGGAGCTTTACGCTGCACAGAGTCTGCAGGTGACAGACTGAGTTCATCGGTCTCAAAGGGGGAAAAGAATCCTTGCTCGTGAGCTGGCTGGGCTCATTGAAAGGGCTTTAAACTAGGTCTGAAGGGGGAAGGGGATAAAACTAGGCCTGCTAGA
>JANIJG010010714.1:0-23262 GCA_024611175.1 Megaceryle torquata | reverse complement strand
AAGAGGCAGCCCGCGCCCCGGTTGTTGGACGTGCAACGCCAGGACAACACTGGGAGGGTTCCCCAGGAAGGGGTGGTCTCCCGGGCCCCCCCCCCCCCCCAGTTCCACCCCTTCCCCCCGCCGTTGCCATCGTCCCCTTTTCCCACCATCAGCCTGTACAAGGAACATCCTGCCTCCTCCGCCGGGGAGGCGGCAGCAGCTCCCGCTGCCCCTGCAGCCCAACCCCACTCAGGACGGCTGGTGCCTGCTAGCCCTGCACGGAGGTCACGACCAGCGGAGCAGGCAGATGGAAAATCCCAGTTCCTGCCGCACATAAACAAGGTGGGGACGGGCAGAGCGGCCCTCGGCGCTGCGCCGGAGGGGAAGGGCGTGGGGTCCCTCCTCCGTGGCCCGCTGCCCGCCCAGCCACGGCTCTTGCCCCGGGAGCTCCCTCCCGCGGCAGGAGCTGGCCGCGCTGCAGTACGCGGAGGTGGATGGGCCCGGCGAAGGACGGGGCCGCCGGCGGGAAGCAGCCTCCACGAGCTCTCTCGAGAGCGGGGGCCGCCCGGGCAGGGCGCCGGCACGGCAGAGGGGCAGGGTTTCTGCCCAGTGCTCCCCCCGCCCTGCCGCTCGGCAGCTCTCGCCCACGCGTGCCCTCACACGCACGCACGCTGAGTCACAACGGGCACGCTGCCGCTCGCACTCTGTCACGCACACGCTCCGTGTGGCACACGCACTGCCGCTTCTCCACCGCGCCGTGTCACGCACACGTGCCGTGTCACACGCACGTCGATTCCCACGCACACTCACTGCCTTTCACACGGGCACTGCCTCCCTCGGGGAAGCACGCCAGCTCTCACATGCTGGCCGCCTCTCCCACCCGGGACATACGCCGAGGAGCTCGCACACAGCCACACGTTCCCTCTTTCACAGCCGGGTTCTGTCACACTGCCACACACATTCACACTGACCCGCACACGCGATCCCACACGCTCAGAGTTTCCCACGCAGACACACGCCTGCCGCCTCCCTCGCAGCCTGCTCCCGATCCCCCACGCACATCGTCTCTCAGGCACTCGCCGCCGCAGGCTTCCACACTCGGAGCCGCACGCCGTCCCCGTCCGCTCCCCGGGCACGTCGCCACCCGCACACGCCCACACACACATATACATGCACGCAGAGCCTCCGCCGCTCACGCCTGGGGCGTGTGTGCGCTTGCGGGAAACCCGAAGACCTTCCCTGCGGCCCCTTTGGCAGCGCTCCGCCGCCACCGACGGGCCAGCTGCGTGGCTCCGGTCCGGAACAGCTTGTGTTTGTTCCCACCAGACGGCTGGGCGGGCGGGGGGGGGGGTTGGAAGGAAGCCTTGGTCGGCCCCGCGGTGCGCAGCCCGGGGCAGGGGCACCGTGGAGCCTGAGGGGCGCAGGGCAGCGGCGGGAACTTCACCTGCCGCTGGGCATCCATGGCCCGGGGACACCTTTGCCCCCCTCCTTTTTCATTGCCACGCTTTATTCCCCCCTCCCCCCTTCACCCCTCCGTCCTAGGCTGATGTTGCGACTGCGCTTCGACCCCCGAGCGGGTGGCCCGGGCGGAGGCAGCGCCGTGCGCTCGGCGGTTGCGATGTGCGTGCTGCCAGAGCCAGCCGGGGAAAGGCCAACAGCGCCTGAGGCGCGGGCAGAGGTAGCGGCTGATCTCTTGGCAGATCTGAGAGCGATTTGGCCGCCACAGCCGGGAGGCCGGCCCGGATTATTCATTACGGGCGAACGAACACAATCCCTCCCCACCCCCCCCTCCGCCAGCCGTGGATATTTTGTGCCGCCGTGCAAACAATATTCAACTTGTATCCTCTTCCGTGAAGGCACCGGGAAGCCGGCGGCTGCCAGGAACAGGCTCCTGTGCAGCGCACGGCAGCGGGATCCTGTTTCCCTCGCAGCCGGCGGAGAGCGGCGGCTCCGCGGGAAGCGGGCGCTTTCCGCCCCCGCCCGGCGCACGGCTGCGGCCCCCGGGCCCTGCCAGGCGTCCCCAGGCAGAGGTTGGCCGCCGCCTGGCTCCCGGCTCCCGCCCGCAGGCAGGCGGGCGGGCGAGGGCCCCCAGCGTGCAGCCGCTGCTTTGCAAACCGCACGATCGCAGCTCTCGGAGAGCGGCGCGGCGCTGGCAGTCAGCGCTGCCTGCCCGTGCCAAGCCGCGGGCACAGCGGGGCTCGGCGGCCCCAGGCACAGCGCTCGCTCCGCTCGCCAGCCAAAGCCGAAACAAATGCCAAGCTCCTCAAACTCCTTTGGGGATTGCCGGGCGCCCGTTTCCCCTTTTCCTTTCCGCAGCCGCCGGGGAAGGCCAGGCCTCTCATCAGCGGGAGCCGCTGGCGGCGTGGGGGGCCCGGAGGGAGGCGAGCTTCCCCCGCCCAACCCCCCGCCTTGCCGAGTCCTCGCCGGCGGGGACACCCAATGTGGGCGCGGAGCCGGGGGGACAATCTAGGCTTCCCTCAACCCCTGTTGTAAACTGCCGCGCTGTGCGGGGCCGCCGCGGTGTGTGAGTGCCCTCTCAAGCTCCCACCCTCCCGACTGGGCCGCCGCCTCCAGGCGCAGGAAATGTCCCCACCGCGCTCATCCGACGAGCAGCGAGGGCGGCTTGGCCTAAGCGAGGCCAGGGTCCCGCGGGCGTCCTTCCCCTCCTCTTCCTTCCCCCTTTCCATTCCTTTCTTTCCTCGCGCTTAGCCGGGTGCATCTCGCTCTTAAATCAAGCCTGGATATTTAAAGCTTAACTCCCAGTTTATTTTTGTCCTAGACCAAAGGCGCTCGCTACTTATTCGTGAAGCTATTTAAATACCTCCCCCGACCTCCCCTCGGGGTAATGAAGGTTTGCTGCTGGAGAATTTCACAAGGGTCGTTACCGTCGCCCCAGCTCACCAGGACACGCCGCGGGAGCCGGGGAGCATTGCCGAGGGCGAGACGGGAATACATATATGTGTTTTGGGGCACTGAAGGGAAAAGACCTCTTTTCAGCCGGGGAATCGCGGTACTTCACACTCACTTCGTGGTTTATTACTACAGGAGGAATCTATTTATAGTCAAACCGTAATACATTGGGCCGTATCGATTTTCCAGCAGTACTCCCCACCGATTTAATTGTTTTTAGGAATGTCAATTGCAGCTCTCATGTTCCCTGAATTCATCAGTGTTCAAATGATAAACCTCATCATCGCTCTAAATCATACGGCCATGTGCTCGTTACTTGCTGCGTGTGTCCGTCCACCCCCAACCCATACCGGACTGTGCAGGTTTCGGGTTCTATTAAATTTCACGTAGAGCCTCAGCAGTGTGCTCCTATATCTCTTCGTTTCATTGCCCCCCCCCCCCCCGCGCGTGGGCGGTTTTTGGGTTTTTTTAATTTTTCCGCAAGCCCCAGCAGGGTGTTCCCTTTCTTCCTCTTTTTTTTTCCCCCCCCCCCCCCCCCCCCCCAAGGTTTACTGTCTTAAAATGAATGCAGTGAAGAAATACACCCTTAAATTAGTCACGGTTCCTGGTTTCGGGTTCTACAGCTCAAAATCCCCATTGAAGCGCAGAGCAGACAAAACCAGAAAAAAACCCAACCCAACCAACAAAAAAGAAGAAAAAAAATCCCACCACACACGAAGTCGACGAGTCTTTAAAAATAATTAGGAAGAAAAACAAGCTGAAACTGCGGACAAGGAGCTGGAAACTCCAAGCTGCTTCGGCTCGTGGCTGCGCTAATCCCTGCAGGCGCGCGCAAACAAATGCCTTGCCCGCTGCCCGGCACTCTCACATCTCGCCCAGATGCCACGCCTGACGCCGCGCACACGCGTGGGCAGCCTTGGGGCACCCCGCCAGCCCCTGGACGAGGTCATCGGGCTCGCTGCGGTTGCCCTAGGCCATCGGATGACGAGGGTTGGACACGCAGTGTGACTTTCCCGCGGCAGGAACGGGCTCCCCAGGGCCAGCGTAGAGATTGTCCCGGGAGGGCTAGCGCAGCCCGGCGTGCCCGCGGGAGGCGAAGGTCGCGGCCAAGTCCTCGCTGGAGGAGACGGGTGTCACCGAGTGAGGTTATTTCAGCAGCTTTTCCCCCTGCGGCTGCTTGAGAATCACTTTTCCCCGTCACAACTTGCCCCGCAGGCAAGCTCAGCCCCCACAGCGATTTCCCTGCGTGACAACCTTTAAACAGGCTCGAAGGAGCCCTAGTGCACTCGGCGCGTTTGTTTCCAGAAATACAGCGAAGCGTCTCATTAGCGAGGAGTTTAATTTGTGCTACGAAGTTAGCTGCTATCGCCTGGTGCGGCTGCGGGGGTGTGTGTGGGGTTGTTGCATAGGTGGGAAATTAGGTGGGAGATCCGAGGCCGGCTGCGATTCGCACGGCGCCCATATTTAGAGGGATTTGGGCTTAGCGGGCAACCCGCGGACTGGAGTCAGCTTCTCCTCGCGGCGAGTTTCGGATCTTCTAGGACGTTTAAGGCGAACGCAGCGACGGCCCTGAGGGCGAGAGTTACCCTGAAAACTCAGATAGGACACCCCCCGCCTCCTCTGCGACAAATTAGATGTGCGGGTAGCGCTGCCTGTTATCATCGCCCACTCCACGAAAATTTCCGCGCAGCGAGGGGCACCGCACATAGCGCCAGGGAAAAGCCCAGGCTCTGACCCTTCGCTCCGCTCAGGAGCCCTAGGACTTGACTTGATTCCGCTTTTGCTTTCTGCCACCCCCCTCGCAAGGCATCCCCCCGCTTCTCCTCCAGGGGAGAGGCAGGGAAAGTCCTGTTACCGGCTCCGCACGGCTTCGAAGCCCTCCCGGCGGGTAATCCACCGGGAGGATTGTGAAACCGTGCGGGGAAGCGGCGTACCGGGATGCACAGAGGCATTTCGCACCTCGCTACCCTCGGGGCCGGAGCGTGGCGGCCCGGGAAAGTCGCGATGGGCTGCACGACGGGCAGCAATCACTTTTCTTTGCCGTCTCCCGCGGGCAGCCCTCGGCTCCTGTTTATTTTGCTATCAAATCAATTAAGCTGCCGCTCTCGTATAAAACGGGGGCGGAAGGGGAAGGAGGAGGGGGTTTGGAGTAAAACTGGCCACTCCTTTGACTTCGTTTCACCAAAGCAAAGAGCTCCTCCTATTGGAGAAATATTTTCTTGCCGAATGGGAAACCCCCCAGCACGCAAGCAATTTCACTATTTTGTCTTACGTAGCCTTATGTTATACTATGTTATTGTTTTATCTTACCTTATTTACCTTATTTTATCTTACCTTATTTTACCTGTCGGCGGTCCCTGCACCAGCAGACACACCACGCAACTGGTTTAGATGATTTCATGTGGTCTACTTCTCTACTGCCATTACATCTGGCCACCAATGCAATTAGGAGGCTTGTTCAAACACTGACCCCAAAAAGATAGGGATTGGCACCTTGTAAGTAACATTTAGCAGATGGAGGATTTATTGGCTTGATTCAAAGTCTCCTACAATCTGCAGAAATCAGCATCCTGGTTACTGAAAAAATTTTATGGTGACTCTCAGAGGCTATCAAATCAGCTTTTACGCAGGGCAATTTCTAACCAGTGCACGATGAAATTAATGTCCAGGACTACTGTAAAGTGTTTTTGTTGTTGTTTTTATTTTATTTTATTTTTTCTCCTTTTTTTGGTTGTTGTTAAAGAACCTAAACTGAACAGGGTAACCAGTATAATCACAACTGGTATCTTTTGGGAAAACCTTGGCAGAAAAGCCAAGTATTTGATGAGCAAAGATATTCTTTTTGAGCCTTATGATTTGCTGGGAAGCTCTCCTCTGAATGTGTCATTTGGCTGGAAGCATTGATCTGGCTGCCAGGGGAGAGAGCTTGGCCAGCCTGCCCTGCAAAAAGCAGGGCTGCCGGATATCAAACTGGGGCCTTTGCTCTTTCTGTTTAAAAGAGCTCTGCTCTTACCTCTCTAGTTGCTGCCAATGATTTAAGCCTGTACCTTACTAAATAGTGATATATCATATCATATAATCTGATTCTTTCATAGTAGTGCATAGAGAATGATGATTTCCCCAGTCACAGAATGTTATGGGTGGAAGAGGAGGCACTTATGCAGTTCCCTCTCTTCTACCTCCTGTGATCTCACCAGGGGAACCAATGCCTCTAACTATGCTACTTTAATCCCAAGGTATATTGCAAGACGGACCTTGGCTTCTCTTCCTACCCTGCCTTTCCCCAATGTACTGCTTAGCTCAACAACCTCACTCTCTTCTTTCACACATTTGCTTCCTAGGAGCCATAGACACTGAGTCTCTTAGGGATCCCTTCTGCTTTGGCACACCACTGGGGGAAGGAAGAGTTGTATGGAGGTTACAAAGGTCCTTCAGCTCCTGGCTACTCAGACGGGATAGAAATTCCTTAGCTCTGAGGAAGGGGGATTGTGGTGGAGGGAGTTAGGGGAAGCTGGAGGAGATGAAAGTGCAGCAAGGCTGGGCATTATAGAGCAAGGAGAGGCAATAGGGCAGCTCCCAGTCGGCGTAAGCTAAGTATTGCTCATGCCTGTATTGCACCAGCTAGCACCTAGTCAGCAGGGGTCATGCGCATTTTGAACTGGAATACCACTGGGACAGCAATGCTCAATTACGGATACTGGTATCAGGAGAAAGATGGTGCTCTTGCTCTCTCCCCATGTTTTAAGTACTCTGAAGACAGAGTCCAGTGCACTGAATAGGTGTCTTATGGGAGATGATTTCAGAAATAGACATTGATTATGAAAGTCTTAGTTTCTGGGCACTGAGCTACACCCCATATGTGAAAGTGGGTGCACTTGCAATCAGCAGCTATTAAAAAAAACCTCCTAGCTTAATTCTGGTTGGCTAAAGATGAATAAAAATGCTAAGACATGCAGCTGCAATAGTGTTGGAGAATGGTGAAAACTGTGAGCAGAGGGTGCACTTTAAGATATTTTCTACTGCTTCTGCATGATGAGTTTACTAATTTTAGAATAATTTACCCTGCTACCTTTGCTAAGTACAGTTGATTTCTGTTGTTTAACCAATGACTGCACTTTCTTGGACCATCTGCTTCTCCTATTTAATCCTTTAGCAGCCTGGATCTTTCTGAGGGGTGCTAGGGCCATGTCCTAGCCAATGCACAGTGTAATGTCAAAAAAGCACCCTTACGTGTTCACACCAACATGGGGAGAGAAATAGGATGGGGAAAAACTTTTTGAAGCCAGTAGTCGTAACCTTAAGGTGCCAACAAAACACCACTTTGTAAAGAATGACAACAAAATATTATTTTGTTGTCTGTTTTCATGGTCACTTGTTACTGCCACTCTTCTCTCTAAGTTTACTGAAAAGAGAAAAAAAATAGTGAAGTGTCTCACCTATATGAGGCACTACCAGAGCCATATAAATAATCAGTGATGTTGCCTGTGTGGTCTTCGGCCAGCTCTCACTATCTGCAAGTGTGATTTCACCTTCTCCACATTACGTCAGCCACATCCACCACCCACAACCCACACCCCTTCTCCCTCCATCCACACACAACCTGTGTAACCATAAACACGAACTATGTGGTGCTGTTTGCAAGAGGAGCACTTGTGTGGACTGGCAGTGTCCTGTGAAGCAGCTGGGGTTCAGGGTATATGGTCTTAGCAGCTGGTGGAAGGATGCTATGTAAGAGGGTCATGGATGATGCAAATAATTAATTTGCTTGTAGGTGGGAATCAATTGCGGGAGAGTTCATGGTTTGAGAACTTCTCACCTGCTCCTTAGGCTAGTGTGTGAGTTAGGTGGTGCCCAAATGAAGTACAGTGTTACATTTTGTTTTCTTGTCAGGAGAGGTTTTCATGCAGCGTTCAGGTTAAAGGTTTCGAGTGGGAGGGAGGGAGGAAGCCTGTGGGTTCTAAAAGTTGATGGGGTGATGTGCTGAAGGTGAAACTGTGGTTAAGGGCTTCAAAACCCGAGCAAAGGCTTGGTTGGGGACTTCATGGCTTCTAATGTTTTTGTTGGTGGGATGTGCCATAAGCAACTTTAACGGATTTTTAACAATATTTTTGGTTTGGTTGGATTTCTGTACAAACATTGACAGATGTCTTGGGTAGCTCATGTATTTTTATTTCTGTTCCTCCTGTAGCGTCTTTCAAAGCTGTAAATCCTCACATACCGCCACCTTGCTTTCTGTATGACCTCTTTACTTGACTTCTTTTCTCTGTCTCTTTTTTCCAGACCATGTCCTGGATTAATTCTATATTCTTTTGTTCCTAGGGCCCAGATTAACACTTTCCTTCTGTTTTCTGATCCTTTGGTCATCAATTTAACTTATCTTTTATATAGAAACACTGGAAATAGCCATATGAGTTCATATATATGGGCACTTTAGAGAAAAATAAAGGTGGCAAGTCAATGGGAAAGAAAAAAAAAAAAGCTATGTATGGGATAGTAAGGAGAGTCAGCATGAGGAGGAGTGGTAAAGATACTGAAATATAGTTGAGGTCTTGTCTGTAATGTGCTCTGAGGGTTTGCAGGACTGACAAGCTACGAGGAGGAGGGGGGAGATGAGAGAAAATTGTATGTAGCCAGCCTGGACCTGAGCAGGCAGAAACAGAGGAACTGCATGCTGATAAATCCTGGGCATACCCTCTTGCCTGAACATCTCTCATGTAAGGTCTCCCCTCCTTTCCATGCTGCCCCACACAACCCCCCTGATGCATCTGCACTGCATCTTCTGCCCCTGCCAGCCAAGCTGACCTTGTTGCAGCTAACCAATATGCTGGTGGCAGGGACTGAGGGAGCAAAACCAGGGTTGGGTTCCTGCGAGTTGGGGGTGTGTAAAAGCCCAGGAGCTTGTACACCCATGGGGCAGCCCTTGGAAGGTGCCCCTTGCTCTTGACTGAGCTTTCTGGTGCAGTCAGGGCTGGTGCACACTGTCATAGAGATGCAGTTCCTTTGGCACAAGCTGAGTGCAGAAGAGTGGAAGGTGACATGGGCGAGACATCCACAAGGAGAGCTGCTCAAGTGCTGCTGATCTGGTGCAGTACCTCAGGGCCTGGGGCCAGACTTAGTCCTTTACTCCTCTACTGCAGAGATGCTGGAGCACTTGGGGCTTATCAGGGCTTAACCACTTACACACATCCAGTGCTCAGCCACTTGCTTGTCACATCATGTGCTCACACACACACATCCCACTCATCTCACCCCCCTGTTGCCTTGAAAATCCACATGCATATTTTCTATTATCAGGTGAGCAATGCAAGAGGTGGAAGGCTTTTAACCCCACATTGCTGACAAACTCAACCAGTCCCCTTGGCTAAACTCAGCATAAGTTAAATCTGCTACCTGGAGCAAGAAGAATGATTTGTGGTGTGTGAGATTTCCGAGGGGCAAAGTAACAGAAACCTTGAGGTGCCATAAGATGGTCCTTCTGTAATTTTGGTATTTATAATTATTTGGAAATAAATATGAAAGAAAGTTATCAACATTTAGAAATCAGCAGATATGCCAGAAAACAATCTGTTAACTCCTCCCTGATTTATGCAAGAGGTAGTCTCTAAAATCTGGAGATTAAATTAAATCATGAAAATTTGATACAGGGGGATTTGATTCTTGTTTTGGCTGCAAATTCCAAACCAGCTTTAACTGCGACCTCAATACTGACATCCTCCCTTTCATTAGATTAAGCACAATTTATTTTAGCTAGTATGCACACCAGCTTCTCCTGATATGAATCCCTGCCATCAGAAATCACTGACGTCCCCTTGAAATGATCACCACTTGAGAGCAGAGAAGGTATTTCAAATAGAGAACACAAATGAAAATTATATGTGGTAAAGGAAGGGTTTCATATTTAAACTAGACTCTGAATTCCTCCCATTACAGAGGCACTGGGAGTGAGATTTGGCCTTTTCTTTGCACTGTCATGGGCACCTCTGCAATAGTTGCTGTACCTTTTTTGTGGTGCAAGCCAGAAGAGGAACCGATCCAAGCTTTCGAGCAACAGGCTGTAGTTGTCAGCATTGCAAGGTGGCTGGTTTGTTTATACAGCTCCTAATGGAGGTGATGGATTAGCCACTCTATTTGCACCCTACTGATGCTAAAAATGCTTCTGGCCTCACCTTAAAGGAGGAAACTGTTATTTGCCTCCATCTTCAGTGTTTTGAACCACATGGTCAGAGCCAGACAAAACACAGGTGTAAGTCAAATTACAAAAATGTAAACATTTATGACAAATAATTCCAGTAACCTTTTTCCCTCTCTCTTGACAGCTTAATGTTGCTATAGACCTCAGTCTGTACAGGACCAGTAAGAAGGCTGGCAGGGTTTAATTAAGCATCATTTTAAATGCCATATTCAAAAGAAAAAAAAAATTCACTAGGTTGTAGAAGACTGGGCTTTCCTTTGTCAGTGATTCTTACTGGAGACAAACTTTAATGGTATTCATGTCTAAAAATACTTTAAAACCTGCTTCTCAGGGAAGAATATAGACTCCAGGCTCCTGACCACAACAGTAAATTGCTGTCAGTGACACAGCCTATGCATATTTAGGGGACCCAGCTTTGCCTTCTCCTTGACAGGATGGTGGGTTGCCTTGAGGTTCATCTGCTCATATCACTGTCATCTGTCATGACATATTCATATGGGACTCAGCTGCTGAAACTTACACTAAGAAAGAAAAAAACAAAGATAATTGGTTGATGTTTATGTTGTTCCTTAGGCTACACCTGCACAGTCTTTACCGGGGCTCACTATTTGAAGAACTGTTAACCTTACATATATATACTGTCCTATATCTTAAGTAATAACTGTTAATGTTTAAATAATGCAAGTGCAGAAAAAGACTTGTCACTACTGAGCACCTCCCAGTAAAATTTGGCTGCAGTTTAATGTCAATACTAAAAGCATCATAACATTTCAGTAAAGTTGTTTCTGAGGTGAGATTGATTCTCTTAGATTTGCTGAGAGGTCAGACATCTTTTCAACTTGAGAGTTTTAGAAACTCTCATTGTTGGATCCATCAGTCTGAAGATGATGAAGGCTTTTGTACCAGGGCCAAGCTTGTTCTGGGCCTGGCGCAAACTACCCAAGACAAAATTGTGACTCACAACAGACATCTGCCTCGGACTCATTCCCTGCAACAGAGGCATTTGGGATCTCCTGGTAATGCAGCTGTTGTCACAGTGGGCCCTGCCTCCTTCTGTGCTGGGGGAGGAGATGACACCCTTGTCCAGCCCTAGCTCCCCACAAAGTGGTCTAAGGGCTCAGACCTCCACAAGCAGCAGTGAGAGCATGTTAGTACTATACTGTGTATAAGAGTAATCCCGATAAAGACATATGAGCACAGACTGGGTAAAGTATATGGCAGTGGCTGCTTCCCAAAGTGGTTTCCCAAAAGGATTTGGGCTGAACAATGCTGGATCATTGTGGTAACAGCAATAACAAAGCAATGATCTTTGATTTGAATACTCCCAACACAGCACTGCGTCTTAAATATTATCATTAACCTGGCTGACACAGTTATATGGAAAATGAAATGTGTACTCACCACATTTCATTTAAGAGATCGATTAAACTGAAATGGGTAGCTATGGCAATAGGCAGAAGAGGATGCCTGTTTATATGATAGGTAAGAGAAACCACATGGACAGCTTCAGGAAAGTCAGCGAGCAAGCAATAACCATAGCGCACCACTTGTATCAGGACTGAGAAAATGGTCAGGGAAAGTTCTCTGGTGTTTAAGTGCATTCAGAAAAAAAAAAAAAAAAAAAAAAAAGTTGAAGCTGCAGGCAAAGAAATCATCACCTCTTGCTTGATCTCTCCTGCATTCTAAGAGTCAAGTGTTTGTAAATAAACAGGGATGCACCAATGGCATAACTCACTGTTTCCAGTTTCTATAATAAATGAATGCTACATTTTAGCCATGCCACCCATCACAAAGGGCAACTATGAATTGAAAAAGATGCAAAAATATCAACACATTTTCAAGGAGTTAGAATTGTCCATGTTCCTTTTTGATTATTCCTCAGTTGTGTTTTCTATGATACATCACATCTGGTTTTGCAAGGAAAGAGCAGTAGAAAAACCTTTCAGGTTAGCAGTCTAACAAAATGCCTTTATTTATGATCTTTAAGGCTTTCAAATGCTGAGCTCCTGTCTATTCTAGAGAAGCGACCTCAGAGTACTTCTACTGCCGGATCGTTCTGAGCCAGTGTAAGCCTCCGTGCACGCAGGGCTCTGGCTACTGCCAGCTGTGCTTAGCTCTGCCCTGGCTCCCTTTGCTTCCAGCAGAGTCAGCACCATCAGCAGTGTTGGCAGAGCCTCAGTTTGGGTTATGTTCTTAGGTGATATGCTCTGTATATAGCAATCTGCTATAAGTGTATTTGCTTAGGTGGTACATAACTAGTATTGGGAAAGGTTTAAGGAGGGGGAGGGATAAAGCATGACCCCTTAATATAGAGACTCACACAGCAAAGGCTCTATAAAGAAAAGCGCCATATCCCCAAAACACAATTTCAAATCTATTGTTAGACAGCAAAAAGGCAGTAATTACAATTGCAGACCAATTTCTCTCTATTGCCAGGGAAGATAATTCTCACCACAGATACACAGCTAGCTCTATTTTTATTCTATCATTTCTTTTTTCAGCATGCTGAAAAACTCTGAGAAGAGCAAGTAGCAAACAGAATTCAGAGGTGTCCAAGTAAATGTAATCCATCAGGAGAGCATTTACAGTATCTATGTTAGTAAAAGTCCCCAAACTACAGTTCTTTGGAATTAAAATAAATATTGATATAATGCATAATATAGGCAGCTGTTTTCTGGATTATACTGTGCTATCATCTATCACTGTAAGTAGTTTTTAATGTAAAAATGAAATATA
The DNA here is from genome assembly GCA_024611175.1 of Megaceryle torquata. Taxonomy (NCBI): domain Eukaryota; kingdom Metazoa; phylum Chordata; class Aves; order Coraciiformes; family Cerylidae; genus Megaceryle; species Megaceryle torquata. The sequence continues at coordinate 10,445 of JANIJG010010714.1, read as the reverse complement.
CATTCTGCTGCAGCTATTTTTGTACTGGATTGGTTGGTTGTTTTTAACCATTTCATGTGAGATTTGGAACATTAATTCACTTTAAAAGGGCAATGTCGAACATATGTCTTTTCCAGCTGCTAGCCTGAATGTTTCCTTGTGTGAGGTTGCATTAGATGACACAATATTGGTGGTCGGTGCATGTCAGTGCCTACAATACCAAGGCAGTCTATGGCCAGGCACCAGGACTTGAAGTGTGATGCCAGAGCCTGCAGGTGCAACAAGGCCATTTAGGAGTTTTGACCCGTTCATTGCTGCACATTGACCAGGCAGCTCCAGTCCAGTGCCTGCTGGCTTGCCATACAAGTTCAGTGGCATGCTCAAGTTTCTTTGTACTTTTTACCCAAGGTCATGCATTAGTAGACTCTTTGAACTTGCCTTGGTGTACCTAGAGGTGCTCTCCTTGAAACAAAACGCAGAATAGGGTCACCCTAAACACATCCAAGCATTATTTTTGGCCCAAGTGAACATTCTCAGTGTACGAAAGAGAAGCTTCACAATGCAGAAATGCTTAGGAGAAGACATGAACTAGGAATATACTTGTTAGGTGAGCTTAAACTTGTGACTGTGTCATCTGAACTATCATTTGTTTTAGAATGCAGTAACCTATGATCTCACCCAAGAAATAAAGAACATCAGAGTCTGTGATTTCCACAAATGTATTTCTGTATATCCTGGCTGCTACCTGTAGTTTCCTATGGTGGAGCAAAGACATAAGATCTGTTGAGAGGGAGGCATGGTTTCCTCTAGCATCAGCATCTGGAGGGTGCAGTGAGAGCAAGCCAGCACCAGCATTGGTGAGGCTCAGTGATGTCTTCAGAGAGATGGGGAGCAGCTTCAGAGAGCTGCACAAACATCAGGACACCTACATAAAACTTTCTGAAACTGCAGGTGAGAGACACTGGAGGCAGGTTTAGGTGGCTGGGAATACTCAGGAACTGATGACCATCTTGGAGTCATCTGTGTCACCCTGCGTATTTGGGAAACAAGCTTTCCTAAGCGTTTAGGACAATAACTACAAGGGTGACTTCTCAAACCTTCACAGACCCCTAAAGACTGCTTTGTTTCTTTAGGTTACAGAAATAACATCACTCTTATTTCACTGGAATTCTTTTTGTTAATTAATTATTTTTATTTATTTATTTTGAGGGAGAGAAGTGGAACATATTTCTTCCTTTCCTGACTGGTACAGAAAATCTGTTTTCTCTTCTAATCACTATTCGACAAAAAAAAAAAAAAAAAAAAAAAAAAAAAAAAAAAAAAAAAAATTAAATGACCTACATTTTTCCATTTTACCACTGTGATGTTCTTTGCTTCCTTTTATATCTTTCTTTCTGAAAAGCATCCATATCCCCCTGCCCCCTATCTCCCAAGGTTTTCCTGGTGATCGCGTGTTATTGTGGGGATTAATGCAGGGGAAACTTGAAAGCAGCAAGAGAAGCCTGCAGGCTCTGTCGAGTATGAGGGATGGGCTGTTATCCCTCACACCTCCTTGTTGCAAATCCCATTTGGTAGCATGCTAGTGAAAAGAAAACCTGCCCTTTGCAAGTGCTTGGATCAGGGGAGAAAAGAGCCTGTGTCAGGGTTGGTTTTAGAAATAGAAGGGACTGACTTTGCTCACAAGATGGGCAGCCCCCTCCTACAGCTGGTGAGAGCCTTCCTGGGAGCCCTCATTGCTGCTTTGTCCTGCTCTGAGCTTGGCTTTCCAAACCACAGCATCTTCTGTGCCATGGAAAGGGTCTGAACTGGGTACCCTGGTCCCACACCTTGGTCCTGCTGCCTCATGAGGTGGGAGCTGCGGGAGAGCAAGATATGGAGAGGCAGCTGGACCTGGGCTGAAAACCTGAATGCTGCAGAGGATGAAACAGGCAGCTATCCTCTACTGTGAAAAATCTGCCTGCTGGGTCCCATCCTGCTTCTGCCAGCATCAGAGGGAGCTTGGTTTTTGATTGGGATGACCTGACAATTTTCTGAGCCCCTTCTATTAAGTTCAGGCTAGTTAGGAATAGTCCAATCCATCGTAATAGTCCACCCCTGCTCACAGACTATGTGGCAGCAGGTTTACCCTTTGTACAGGCTTATGATTTACAACTCTTCAGGGCGACTTAGTACCAGTGTTCTTTAGAAAATTTTTTTTTTTTTTGTGTCCATAAGCCAGTTGCTAGGGTCATTTACTACTTGCTATTCGCACTATATGGTTGGTCACTGTATCTCAATGTATTGTCCCTGTTCTGGGACCAGACCCATCTCAGCTTTATAAACCAGAACCCACTCTCCACTTGCAGATAGTCCACAAACATATTGAATTATTCCTTGGATCCATTGTACTTACCAGGAAAAAAAAAAGGGGGGGGAGGTTTCCAAAACAATTGCAGAGATGCTTCTGATACAAAGGCTCTTGTGGGCACAGGGTCATGCCAGTGCATCTGATTTCCTACAAGCACTCTGGGGAATAAAAAGAATGATGCACCTGGGCACAGGTGAATAACATATTAAAGTTATTAATAAATATAATAATAAATCTCACATAAATATAAAATAAAAGAAACTGCAAAGAGCAGCAAAACTAATGAGGGTGCTGATTCCTGGGACCGAAGTGAAAGCTTTTCTGTAGCATTCACTTTGCTGACATAGATAGGACTGGATCGTAACGCTAGAAACTAACCCCCTTCCCAGCCAGCACAAACCGTTTAATAGTACGTTACGTAGACTTCCTGAAATAGCTGCCCCCTGATTCCTCAGCTGTGCTAGGGAGGAGGTGGGAGGGAGTATGTATGGATGGTAAATGCCACTGCAGGCTCCCCTACGCAGGCACCCCCATCGATGCCAATTTTTGATCTAGCAGCACAGGGCGGATTAGCAGCGGAAGATTAATTCCTTCCTGTCATCTCCCTGGGGAGGTTAAATGATCTCAGGAGCAATTTCTCTTGCTAGGAACACTGTAATCCCAAAGAAGACTGCTAAATGCTATAGTTTATGTGGGGCTGTGATGATGGCAAGGAGGTTCCAAGTTTGGAGAAGAGTCATCAGCCAAAGAGATGATTATTAATTAAATGGTGATTTCTTTCAAGCCTTCTCTCACGTGAAACCTGTAGCTTGGGGGAGCTGTTTGAGCTATTTTTTGAAATGTTGGAGGGAGAAAACCTTAACTAACTAAAAACAGAGTTCTACAGAGTACAAGCAGTTGAGCATGGTCTTGGCTTTAGCGATGCGTGCCACCAGTCTGTGTCCTTGCCCCATTTACTCAGCACAGCTACTTGAAAATGAAACCCTGGTATAAACTTTTTGGCTTGGTTGTACTGTCTCTGAACCCACAGCTTCCTGTCAGCATGCTCCTCTGTAGCCTGCCACACCAAACTGCTTTGAGCCTGGTCTCCAACCCATGCTAGAAGACAGCTCAGAGGAGAGCAGATCAACTGAGACTTGCAGGCAGATGTGTGGCACCTCTGCTCCTATTCTTCCTTACTCCTGATGCAGGAGGCCACCTCACCAGTGAGAGGAAGAAATGGGAGTATTCCTGACTGCAGAATCAGGGATAATAGTTAAAAATTTGTCACGGTGCTGTCCTGTCTGCTTCCTAGATGATGAGGTGCCCTTTTCTCCAGGCCACTTCTGAGCAGCAAGGAGTGTGCTGTCACATCATTTCTGTGGCACAGTTGGTACATGTGGGGCTTCCTTGCCCCAGAGCACTCACTTGCAGACAAAAATAAAATGCGGACCAAGAAGCAAATTGTAAAGAAGAGCTGAAGAGAGATGAGATGAGAGGAAGGCTTCTGGTAATCAGGGGTTTGAAAGGGAGTCTCAAAAAGAGACAGTTCTTGGCAGCAGGAATCAGAAGACAGCTCTAAGTGTGGAGAGACACGTGAGTGACATACAAATGGGAGCATGGAAGCAGCCAGCCCCTGCGGCTGGAGAAGCAGTGGGACAGGGAGGGGGAGCCACAGGAAGGGTGAGTGGGGCCATCGATGGGCTTCAGATACACCTGGCACTGGAGGAAAGAAATAAGGGTGAACTAGGGTCTGTGGTCACTTTTATAATGAGATGTACCAGCGTGTGGATCTACAGTGCATCATCCAGTCTAGTGCAATGCCTGTGTGCCTGCTTTAACCCTGGAGATGTGTGAAGCAGGGCTGGCAGACACATGGGGTGCATCACATTCTCTGCAGGCACCAGCAGCTAAGGGCATTTGCAACCAGGCAAATAATGCCAATGCAGCTGATGCTCGGTAGCTCCTTAACTCCCAGCAACCTGTTCCTCTGTTGGAGTTCTTATTCAATTTAAACTTCACTTGTAGAGGTTTAATGTGCACTTGTAAATTACTGGCTATTTAAGACTTGCCCCTACACAGAAATTGTATCATTTTAATTTAAATTAGATGAAAAAAACAGAAGCGACCTCTCTGTAGGCACAGCTTTCAGGCAGATCCAAGGGCTGTATTTTGCCATGTATGTTTTCAGGTGTAGCATAAACTTGTATATATACTCCAACCTGCATGTACCTATTTGTGGAAATGGACTGTTCTTATTGAACCAACTTGCAATCCTGCCTTTGGAGAAATTGTGGCAAGGAACATCTGAACAGTGAGGATGGAGGAGGGGAAGGCAGGTGAGGATATTTTGAAGTGAAAAGCAGAATGAGAAATGGGATGGGGATTGCAGAGATGAAAAGCAGACCATTAAAATCAGGGGTCTGATCCTGTGCCCTGCTAGAAATTAATAGGTATATCTCTATATATGTGAGAGTATAGAATTGTGTCTGCATTGCAAAGGATGAATTTGGGGCAGATGACCAGAGGTAAAGGCAATAGCTCAGAGGGCTTCTTTGCTGACCACCATGTCTTCAGGTCCAGTCACTTTATGCAATTAATCTAGTCAAATACACACTTAACTGCAAGCACTTGAGCAGTTTTGCTGATTGCAGAGACACTACTCAGTTGTTCTAAAGGTAAGCGTAAGCTTGAGTGCTTTGCTTGCCTCATCAGGCTTTCTAAGAGGTGGGTACACAGCCTCTAAATCAGCACCTCAAATGATACCCCGACACTGAAATACAGTCACTGAGAATTAGAATAGAGAGAAATCAGAGGTGTACGGGATGGAAGCTTCTTAAATGAATTGAATAGGATGAAGGTGAACTCCCTATGTAGTAACTGTTTATTGCAATGGTTTACATGTGGACTGCTCCTATAAAGTTTCAGGATTGCTGCTTTCCTGTTGTGGTAACAAATCACTAGTGGCACCCAGTGGCTGGAAGGGTTAATAAAAATTTTACCTTTGTCCCTCACGGTTCCCCTTGAACAGAAGTTAGCATTTAAATGCAAACACCACTGTCTTGGTGTTACACATATTAAATCCAGACATAGCTGTTCTTGAGTGAGGTTTCAGCTGGAAGGTATCTGCTGAGTAATGATTGCAATTTTTGTTCACGGAGGCATTTAGCCTGCAAGGTAAAATGCTTAGGCTTCTAGTACAGCACACGGCAGGCTACAAACCCACTGCATTTTGGCGCAGTTGTGGGATAGTTAATGCTTATTTATTCCGTGAGAGCACTAAACCTGCACAAATTAAAATTATGCCTGTTGTAAGAGTTCCAGGACTTTCCTCCAGAGAACACTTTCCAAAATTTGCTGACTTTCAATACTTACAGAATTTGAAGAGCCAAGTGATCCATAGGAAAGTTAAAACCCAGCTAGTAAATGAAACGAGCAATTAACCAAACTGATGAGAGGGAACACCAAAACTCCATAGCCGTAGTTTCTGGTTCTTTAGCCTCTACTTGGTGCATATATAATGAGAAAATGTGTCTGCTAGAAGAAAAGTCAAAACGACCTGGGTTATTACTGAATGATACATTAAATGGACTTAAAGTACATTCCTGATACTGTAGGATGTGATCATGATTTCAGTAGGATGAATTGTTTGACTTGCATTTGTAGGGTTTTATGCATTACAAGGTTAGGGTGCAGGCAGAGGCAGACATCTGTTATCCCCATTTGCTCCATGGGCTGTGTGGAGGTAAAGCTCCTCCACTCTGTGTTGTGCTCCTCTGCCACCCTCTCCTCCAGCTGATGGCTCGAGGCAGATCAGAGCCACCTTGTTCCCACCTAATGCTTCTGCTATCAGGCTGATGACAATTTCTGTCAAAACTCACAGCTCTATCCATACACAGTTTTCTACTCCCCCATCTCCCTGTCAGTCAAAAGCTGGCGTAGCAAGAGAGGAAGAAGATGCTAATCTCATTCCTGCTCCATTTTAGAGACAGGAATCCTGTGTGTGGTAGGAGAATAATGCCAGGAGACTCAATTATTTGGTTTGCAATGAGTCCCTTCAGTGCTGCAGGAGCAGAGAAGGGCAGTGAAATCATTTTTCCAGTGACAGAGCAGGATTCACATGCCAAGCCCTGCCATGGTGTCCAAACAAAGGCCATGTCAGGGAAATGGGCCACGGCCAGGACATCGCTACACTCTTGCTGTTCCCAGCCACCAGAGCAGCCTTTCGGGGTCAAGGGGTGGTTGCACACAAGCCTAGAAGGTCCTGTGGCAGTCACTTTTTAGAAGTCAAGTACCAGATACAAGGTGGAGATCTTGCTCCGTTCCTCCTGACTCTGGACAGCTGGTTTCTCCTAGGGTCTTCTGGGTCAGTAACAGCTGGTTTTGTCTTCAGAATTATGTTGTATGGGCTGCTCTGGCTCTGAGGAAGCATGGATTTGGTTCCCCATGCTCTACATGCAGGATGCCTCTGGAAAGCTTTACTTGTGGCATTCAGACCTTGCTGGACCAGGGCTAATAGGGTAGTAGCATTTTTCATTTATGTTTCAGCCATTTTGTACACTACCTGCCATCACAAGGACCCAGACCATCAGTCATGTCCTTCCCAGTTCCTTTTTATGGAATATAACACTTGTGGCTGTAAGTTATTTACTGCAGTTTGCAATGGGTTTCAGGGAAGTGTTGTTGACCCTGGTGCATGGGGTGGATGTTTTGCAGATCCTTCATATATCTCTAATTATTGGCTTTTCCAATACTGCAAATAAGTAGAAATGGATGACTTTGGCCAAGAACCTCCTGACTGTCAGGGTCAGTTCTCTGCAATCACAGCTGTCATCTATCTTTCCTTAAGGTAAGTTGATTTCTCCTTGCAGAAACTGGATAGCCTCTCTGTACCTCAGTGTCCCTGTCCCTAAAATGGGTATGTTGTCAGGCAGGAGTGTGGTAGCAGGAGGGCTGTGCTGTGGAATTACATTGCTTGCCAAGTACTTCACGATCCTCTACTGGGATGTACCAGGGAAGCACACATGAGCTTTTAAAACTTACATATCCTTCCAAACAGTCTCCTTGAAACGTTTTTACATGAACGTCATCACTCTCATCCCTCAGCACATTCCTTAACTGAACTGTCTGGGGTTGCTTCATTCATCCCCTCATCACTCCACCCCCCCCGCCCTTCCCCGCCTTCTCCCAAGGCGGGTGCGAAGTGTCTGCATAGCAGAATGCCCTGCCATGGTTCATTGGTTTCTCTCGTTATTTGCTTTCTTTCGATGCTTTCTTTTCTTTCTCCCCAAAGAAAGAAGCGAGTGGAAATGCAATAGGTGATGTAAAATTTGCAAGCCAAAAAGAGCAAACATTGATTTCTATGTGTGCTGCTTAATAGGAGGCTGAAAACTGTTCACTGGCTTTTCTTGTCCATGCAAGAAAGCTGCTCGCCCAGCTGGTGAGTACAAAGTTTAACCCATGTGGGCATACTGGTATAACAGGGTTCAAACGTCCTTTCTGGCATTTTAGCATGTCCTACCTCAGCCTCAATTATATACTTTCTATCTTTTCATTAAGAAGTCACAGGCCTGTGTGATGTCTCGTGTTTGGAGATTGCTACAAAAACCTGTTGGGTGTTGGCTGTTTTTTTTTTTTTAATACAGTAATCAAATGCAGAAGTGCTAAACCTTGGTGGTTTTGGGGTTTTTTTTTGTGGTTTTTGTTTGTTTGGGTTTTTGTTCTTGTTGTTGTTGTTTTTTTTTTTAATCCCAAGAGTATAAAATCCAAAGAAGACTTAATACAATTATTCCTAGGGGATGGTGTTCATAAGTGTTGTGACCATCTGGGCATACAGCTGTCTGAACATAGCTTCTACTACCGTATCCTCCAGGAAGGACCTTTAGAAGGAGCAGAAAAGGGCTAAAACATTACAAAATCTGACCTCCTTTCAGTAAGAGCATCCTCCCTGTTTTGGTAGTGTTGATCATTTGGCCTCCCCCAGACACTGAGGCTGCTTTATTGTGTATTTATTACTCAGATGAAGGCTGGAGACAGAATTCCTTGGCCCATTTATAAAGCAATTTAAATGAGACGGCTGCTCTGGGCGGCAGTGCTCAGGACCAGGCTGAGCCGCCACAGCAGGCGTGCCAGCGGGAACTGCCCTCAGCCTTAGGAGTGGGGATTTACGGTTCACGTGCAGTTCAAGCACAGCTCTTGCCCTGGGATTATGTATGTGGCCAGCACTGGGGAATGCAAGATGGGCTGCTGGGCAGTCCTGAATCCTGCAGCCAGGGAGAGGGGGGCTGCTGGTAACAGGTTCCTGCATGCCCAGGGTCCTTGATGTCCATGCAGCACAGAGCCCCAGGATCCAGGAGGTACAGCTTGGTCACCCCATCTCTCAGCTCTCCCTCTCCATCCCTGGTGACTGTTGGCCCCTGGGAGCTGCTGCTGTGTGCTGCCTGGGCTGGCTGGTCTGACTGGCCCCCTGCAGCCCGGGTGGGGAGGGCATGCTTCTTCAGATGAGGGCTGTGATTCGGTAGCCAAGCAGCATGAAGAGACTTGCACCCTCCTTGACGATGCTGCTCTTGTGCCAGGGACAAACAGGTGATGGCAGCTTTTCAGGCATCTGTCTCTAACCCCAGGCTTTCACTGCTGTTGCACACAGCATCTCAGGTGGAGCAGAAGCACTCATGGAACAACTGCTGGACTTCCTCCCTGCCATCCCAGTTTGTCCCAATCCCAGGACCAGGCAACCACTTCATTCTCTCCATCCCTGCCAAACTGCACAATGGCCACACTTTGGCTGTGGTATTTTGGCATGGGGCCTTTGGCCTCCAGCTGCAGCTGTGTGAGAAATGGCTGTATTCCAGCAATTCCCACAGCCTGCTGGGCCTCACCATGAGCTCAACACAACCCTAGGGGAAGTATAACTTGAGCCATAAACAAGTTAGGAAGGAGTAAAAGGATATGTGAACGGACCATTTGTGGGTCTAAATTACCAGCTGAGATTAATTTACACCACAGAAAGACTGACATATATGTTCAAACCAGGAAAACCCAATCATTAAAAAAAAAAAATCCAATCTGCTCCTGCTTACAGAAACACCTTTCTTATCAGAGCAATCCTTCAAAATCTAGCAATCACCAGTAAAGCCCGAATTCACTATCGATCCACTTTCAGCTCTCACATACCTTCTACACCAGTATCACACTGCCTTCAAACCCCCCAGACCTCCTCTTCCCCAGTCTTGCTTCCAACATCTGCAGGCTGCCATGAGGCCCAACCTGCCAGTCACTCTGGTCACTCTGATCTCCACTGACATGGCCATGCAGGCAGACTCTTGGCACATGGGGGTGCAGTGGCACCATCACTGTGTTTTTCCCAGGTAGGAGCTTAGGAAATTTCACAACTCTCCGATGCAATTAAAAAGCACTGGGCAGGCACTTTGTGTGTCATAACATGCCTAAACAGAGAAGGACTAGGTTTTACAGATAACATATCAGAAATAAGACCCGCTGTGTCAGATCAGATCAAAGATCCATCTAACCAATCATGTTGTCCCCAGCAGCATCTGGTCGCAGCTGCACAGGGAGGAGTACAAGCACAGGACACAATCACACAGTGATCCCACTCAGAAATACCCTCTTAGCCTCAGCAAACTTTTGCTCAACAGCTCCTGCCCTAGAGGCTTTGTCTTGGCATATTTGACTTTCAGCTCCAGAAGAGAGGGGTGTCATGGCAAATGGAAGGATGAAGGTCAGGGACTGTTACAGAACAGAAAGGTCAGATTTGTCTTAAACAAAGGAGCCCAATGGTAGCCAACTTCACCTCCACTGCAGAGGCAACTGCTAAGGATGCCAGCCCTGCGGTGCTGCCAGAGCACAGTGGGCCATCATTACAGATCAGAGGAGTCCTGCTTTCCTGGGCATGCTGCCACATCCAGGGTTTTGGGGCATTTAGGCCAAGATTGGTTTCAGAAGCACTCCACGCTTTGGTGCCATGAACAGAAGCTGACTTTCATATCCTTTTATAATAAAGCTTGGTTACTCTCACCATTCTTTAGAGCTCTCTTTCCTCCTTCCTCCTTCCCTTCCCTTCCCTTCCCTTCCCTTCCCTTCCCTTCCCTTCCCTTCCCTTCCCTTCCCTTCCCTTCCCTTC
>JANIJG010010713.1:0-25028 GCA_024611175.1 Megaceryle torquata | reverse complement strand
GCCCCCGCCCCCGGCCCGCCCGAGTGCGCAGGCGCTGCACCGCGCGCTGCCCGCCGCTAGGGGGCAAAGCCTGCAAGTGTGGGCGTCACTTCCTGTTGGGCCAGTGGCCCGCCAGGGAGTGTGGTTTGATCCCGTCTTCCCCAGCCCGGCTCGAGCGAAGGCATGGAGAAGCTGCGGCGGGTGCTGACCGGGCAGGACGACGAGGAGCAGGATCTAACGGCGCAGGTACCGCCCGGCGGGGACCCGTGCTGCTTCTCCTGCACGGCGCCGTGACGGGCCGTCCCTGGAGCCTCCCTCCCCCAGGCTCGCACCCGTGTCCGCGGCCTCAGGCGTCGTCGCGTTCCCTGCACTTCCCCCCTCTCGGGACTGTGCACTCAAGTACAACACCCCCCTTCCTTCCCCCCCTCTCCACCCCGCGGTGTCTGCCCACCTGTGTCAGAAAGTGGGAGAGACTGGGAGGCAAAGGAGAGACGAAAGTTTGCTGCGTGCGCCAAAGAGCGAGGTTTGTGGGCACCAAGCCTTGCCCGGGAGTAAAAGTTTTGGCACATTTTCGGTGTGTGGAGAAGCTGTTGTGTTGGTGATTTGAGGTTCTTCGGTTTTCTTTTCCACATCCTGTTTCAGGATAACAAGAGTCTCCGGGTCTTCTACGCACTCTTCCTCTGCGATCTTTGCGATTAGTTGCACAATAGTTGTGGGGTTTTTTCTAAGTTGCTTCTACCTTTCTTTATCCCCTTGAATTTGTGAAAGCAAAGAAGGGCCTTCTCTAGACAGAGATTATTTTGTGTATATTGTGCTAAAATTCCTCTTCTTGCCCCATACTCCTCTAGTGCAAATTAATTTTTCTGTTTCCTCCCCACTGTCTTCCTCAGAGTCAGTTGGGTTTTGGTTTTTTATGGGGTTTAACACCATGCATTTCTCAGACAACTTCTGGGTTGAAACAAAGCCAAGCATACTTATAAAGAAGCATTTATACCATCAGATCCCTTTTTATTTGGAGTGACCCTAGGTCTAAGTGCCCCCCATCGTGGAGTATCTTCATACAGTGTGCGGCAGGGCGCTGGATTAGCTGAAATGTAGAACAGCCTGGATCTGTTCTGCAGCTAATAAACCTTGGTGAACCAGCACAGCTTCAGCGTAGTTGGTCTAAGGCATAACATTAGTTCCGGCAGCTTGCTGCTGATACGCTTCACATGTCTTTGCACTGAGTTTCAGCTGGTCTTCAAGGTTTATGAACTTGGCCTCTTTGCCACAATAAAGCAGCTTAATTCTATCCACATCTGACTGAGCCTGGAAACAGTGTAAAGTCTCTGCTCTTTCACACCAGAACTGGCTGCCAGCTTTTAGGAGGGATGCTCCCCCTTCTGTTCTTATCTCAGGATTATCAAAGAAATAACTTACATTTCTGTTAATCTTAGCTGAGTTCTAAGAGAATGAATTAACTGCCATCACTAGATGCATTTCACATGAGACATATGATAATGACATAGAGATGTACTTTACTTGATGCTGTGATGTTTGTTTTAAGGCAGCAATCAATAGATAAATGCCTAAATATTTAATACATTTATGGTTGAGGTGTATATCCTGAGGAGGAAACTGAGCTAAGAATGTGTTATTTGTTAAATAATTGTATGTGATATGACTGTATATGATTTGACTGTTGCATGTGACGTTCTAGCCAGAGAAGACTTTAATTAGGAAAAATTAGCCCCTACTTAAAGCCTATCTAGTACATGATAGAAGAAACCATATAAATATGATTTTGCCTTAGTGCAAAGGAGCTTCATGCTGAGCAGATGAACCAGAAGTTTCTTCTTTAAAGTGAATAAATAACTACTGAAGAAATACTCGAGTGTTTAGGTCAGACAATGTCTCTGCTGAAAGTTTCTCTCAAAGTAGCAATGTATTTCTAGAAAACTGGAAATCAGCCGTCTTTTAGTGAAAAAAATTGTACACGATGTTCACTAAAGATACAGCTTTACAGCTGAATGGTGTTGACTATTTTCAAAGTGTGTGTGTAATAGAGGAAAAAAAATGTATGTGCACTGATCTAGAGAAGGATACTTTTTAAGAGGGAAGATTGTGAAAGAAAATAAAAGGTTATGCATTTTGTGTGTAAAATGATCAAATCTTCAGCTGGTTTAGATGACCTTTCTGGAACTGAGTCAGGTGTTTTGCTGCAGACAATGGTCCTCTCTTTGGAAAAGCTGATGGTTGTGTAATAGGCATCATATGGTTCATGTTCATAGATGTCTTTGTATTCCGTTCCTTCTTGCATTTTGCAGAACTGTTACCGTGAAGCCACTAGTAATTCCTGTCAAGTGGAAGAAAAGTATGTAGTGAGGCAACTGTGTGATAATTCAATGAAGTCTTTCTATACTTCCTAAACTCTTCAGATGGCCAACTGTCACTTCTTGCTGCAATTAGATCAATTATTTTTAACTACAAAAGCATGGAATTAATTACCAAAAAAAAAAACCCATCAATAATGCATTGTAAATATACCAGTGTAGTGATGTTAGCAGAGCAGTATTATGCTGTTTAGTTTTATCAACACCAAAACTAATATAAAAATCAGACCATTTAACACATTGGCTTTTTTCTGGCTGTAGTTTCATGATAATTGTGGATTCACAACTGCTTAAAACATTCATGAAGATTGTAGCAATGAGGAATACAGCAGGTATTTACATTTCTTGTATTTTACTCAAGTGTTGATAGAAATTCATATAAGGAAGCCTGTTAGGGGCAGATGAAAATATATCTCTGTAGATGGGGGGTTTTTTTAAATATTGCTTAGGGACTTAATTTTGCAGATATGCTCAACATTTCTTTGAAGTTAAGCTTTCTCTATTACTCGCATATTCTTAAATTTGCTATTGGGAAAAGATATCATTAACTTCTAGAATCTTTCTTTAAACCTCTAAAATGTTTCTATCTTTTTGCTTGCCTGCATGGGAAACTTTTATAAGATCATTAATGTATGGGGTGAGCCTAGATAGATGTTCAAAATCACAAGAAATGTTTTTGATCAGCCAGCCTTGAAGATGATTATTCTTGCTATTTAGTGTGTCTATAGCAAGCTATTCAGTAAAGACATTGTTATCTGTTGCTTGCAACTTGTACATTAGACTGCTGCAAAACCATTCCTTATATTTCAGGAAGTCTGCCTTCCAGATTCCAGTTTCCACTTAGGGTTTCTTCTTGATTTCTGGATGCCTTGGTCATTTCTTTCCTGTAATTTTCTTCAAATATCCTGTGAATAAAAATCTTTGCTTCTTGCCAAGATATTAAAGCTTAGCTATAGAAAACAATGGAGGTTTGTATTTGTTATTTATTTTTTCTTTTTATAGCTTAGAAACAAGCTGATAAGTAGTATAGCAAGAAGGGTATGTTTCACAGAAACTCCCTTGCCACCACACAGTTCTCCATATGACTCTTGCCTCAGATAGGGAATTTGCATGACAATTTTTTCAGTATTATAAGCAAAAGCTTCTGCTAATGCAAATATCATAGAGTATAATGCTAGTTCTTACCTGAAACATAGGATTAGCTGTATAGCTTATGAAGACAATAAAAGAAGTCCTAATCACACATGTTTTTTCCTGCTTTTGTTGCATAGGCAGTTTAGAGTTACTAACTTTTCCTTGGGGTTCTGGTTTGTAGTTTGAGTGTAAATGTGAGAAACTAACCTGTTACCTCAGGGTGTGTCACAGCCTCTCTTCTAGAAGCTGCTGCTGCAGCAGGTACAATTGAATAGGCAGGTTCTGAGTCAAGTCCTCAACTTTTACAGCTTGTAGCCTGCCATTTTAGCACAAGCTGAAGTTGTGGTGTGGTTTAAGTAGTTGAACTATGTATCTGTTACTCAACTCCTGCAGCTTCACTAAAGGGGTGAAACGGACACCTTGGAAAGGTAACAAGTTCCATTTTTCCATGAAACCTAAAAAGTATTATGTATCAGGGACTAAGAAAATGCATTACCAGATCTCTAGTTTCAGGGTTTCAAACACTGCATTGACCGGGTTCAGCTTGACAATATAAAAGGTGATAGCATCAGGAATGGTTGGACAATCAGTCTTTATTTATTTAGTTAGTTTTATTATTACAAGGAATGCTATGCTGTAGTGCTCTGGCAGCTCTCATGCCACAGCTTATCTTCCTGCACTTTCTGTGCATGTGTTGTCAAAATAAATTTTTAAGAATTAAATCTGTAAAATGCATTAATCTAGTTCTAAAGTTTTGTGGATTTTTTTTTTGTTCTGAGCATTTATGTGTTTCATTTATTTATGGTGTTGATATTTTTTCCACCTAATAACTGTTAGGGATTTAGATTAGGATAAAGCTATTTTCAAATTTATATGAAGAATTACATTTCCTGATAGTTGTTTCAGGAACAGTGGCAGGTATTGAGATATTAATAGCAGTATATAGCTATATAATAGCAGATATTAATAGCAGTAAGTGTCAGGAATGTGCCTGATATATCTGAAGAAATTATTTACCTTCACCCTTTCCCTGTTTTCTAGGCAATCTTAAGTGTGTGCATTGGATGTACTGATAGTATTGGCCCATCCACTCATTTTCTGAGCAGGAATGGAATGGATTTTTACTACTTGTGTGTGTCTGTGTACATGTGGTTAGTTGCATGAATTAGGTGTCAACCATTATTCAGATGGCTATCTTCAGTTATGCCCCTCCACTTCCTCATGTACTACTTACATGGATATGCATTCAGGAATATGATTATCAAATATTATTTCAAATACTAAACCATCTTTCAGTTAATTTTTGTCTATTTTTTTTAATGCGTACATAAGGATAAAAAGTTGGACCTAACAAGGTAAGCTGCATCTTCTGACCTTTGGGAAATTCTTAACTGCTGAACACAGAGAAGGGGAAAGACTGTTCAGAACAATATTGTCCTGTTCTGTGCCTGATCAGACAGTATGCAAATGTTAAAAATCTGGTTTAGCATTCTGACCTCCCTTAAGTAAATATTCCAAGTATTTAATTTAAGGTTAGTATTTCTGTTATAAGTAGAAAGTAGTCCAAGCTATTCATTGTTGACATACATTCAGATGATTCATTGCAGCACATAAATGTACGCTTGTATGCAGCCCTTTTTTTATTTAACTAGATATGGATTCTTCATTTGTACAGATGTGAAATCATTCTGAACAGTAAGCAAGTGCTACCACTACTGGAAAGAGAAATTTCTCAAGAATAGGAGAAACATCAAACTCATTGTTTGGGGAAGCCCTAACTTTGTATATTTGGTTAATAATATTTGATTGAAAATACCTGCAATCTAGAAAACAAGAGGGCGAGTTTGCTTGTGCCATCTGAACAAATAGGAAAGTTAGTTTTTTAGTCATCTTGCATAAGCTGAAGCAACACTCCACTTAATAGACCAGTTTAGAATAGAAAGTATATTTAATGACCTGGAGTAAGCTGAAATACATTCTTACAGCATGGGTGGAGAAGATGAGCTGAGCATATCTAACAAGTAACTTCTGCTGCAAGGGGCTGTTCTGCCAGCTGTGTGGCCCTGCCTCTTTCCTTATATCAGCTCCAACAGTTTTCTGACATCTTGCTGAGCTGGTTTGGCTCATTAGTCTAGCACAGGACTAAGTCATCAGAATGGAAGGAGCGCTAGTTCATTTCCCGCTTTGTGAGTTGTGTCAGCCAGCTTAGCTCATTTTAAGAGGTCTTGCAGGTTCTGGAATCACACTGGAGAAGCAGGAAGTAAAATGTTCCCTTTCAGCAAGCTGGCTGCCTGATGATGAGACAAGCTGTGTTAATCTGCCCACAACTTCACCTTCAGGAACAGTAATTGAAGTAGAATCACAATGCTTGCAGTAGATACTTGTACTAATGTGTGCAATGGATTCTGTCACAGGAAAAGGTGGCAATGTCTATAGGAACGTGTTCATCTGCAAATTGGTAGAAGGTCCGTTCACTCCTTAGCTTTGTACAATTGTGAGAATTTTCAACTGTAATTGTATAGTAAAAAGGAAATCTGTTTGAAAGTGGAGTGGTATTGCTTGAGTGCCAGGATATATACCTTCACAGGTTTTGCCTTTTTTGTTTGGTTGGTTTGGAAATGTGTTTCCATATTGCTGATACAATTTCTTAATTAATATGCAAGCAACTGTTAAGCAAGGTGAAATAATTGTTTCTGGCTAAAAGGTTATTTTGTTTGAAATAAAATGCTTAAGTAGTAAAGAAGAAAAAGTCCTTTAGATTGTTCAAAATGGGATTTGTACTATCTTTTTTTGTTGTTTTTTCTCTCCTCCTATTAAGGTCCTTGATGCCTCTACACTCAGTTTTGGTACTCGAGTCAGATGGTTTGCCATATGCTTTATTGCTGGAGTTGTGTGTTCTATTCTTGTAAGTAAAGTATTTTTTCCCCCTCTATTAATGTTCTATTCATATGTGATTGTTTGCTTATCCATAAATTTAACTGGATGTTAAAATGTATAACTAGCATGTAGGGACTGTTCTGTAAATTATTATTTTGACCATCTTTCTTCCATTTATAGCTTTTGTTTTAGAGTAATAAAGTTTCCTACTAAAAGGTCTGAACACTGACAAAATATGCTATATTTTTAATTTAGATATCTGGATGTTGTACTGGGAAAGAGCCTTAGCTGCTGTTCAGTGTGTACTCGTTTTTATTCTCTCCAATAAAAGGGGAAAAGGAGGCTCAAGAAACCACAAATGTTCATGTGTCACACTCACAAACCAGTAGGTGATGACTGTGGTAGCATGTAGACAGGTGAAAAACCTGCCACGGTCCTATTGATCTTACAGCCAGCAAATAATTCGGTCTTTCTTGAACTTGAGGTGTGGTCAGGAAGACCAGGCCTGTAGTTAAGTTGAGACTTATTAATTGATTTGGTCTATCAAAGTCTGATAGAGGTTAACTTGCAGTACAAAGCATGACAAGTCCCAAAAGCAGGCAAAATAACACTGGGGAAGTATCTGAGCTGCTGAGCTTTTGGGGTTTGGTTTGGTGGTTTTTTTGGTGGTCCTTGTTTGGTTTTGGGGGTTTTTTGCATTATGAAGTAGGGTTTTGGTTCTTCACATAGTATGACTTTTGAAGTAAGCTATTAGCAGCCTTTGGCTAACATGTGAATGATGTTTGCAGTTTTGTGGAGAGTGTCAGGCAGATTGACTTGTAATGCATTCTGGTTGTAGAATGGAGAAACTTGTGCTGTGTGCATTTGTTTTGGGGTTTACCATTATTTGACTGCTGCTGCTCTTTACCATGAAAAGTTTTTAAACTAAGATGACTTACAACAGGAAGAAGCAGCTGTGGAGGACCACCTGTTGATTGTTTGAGGCACTCAAAGATAGCCACTGGCTGGATTCTCTTGCAGGTGGAAGCTTCTGTTTGTTTATCAAAACTTACAGATTGTTAGAGTCCCTAAAACCTAGATGTAAACAAGAACAATTGCTGGTCTTAACCTATGAGAGGTCTTATTTAAGTGGTAATTAGTTCAGTAAAGGAACTGGGTAGTGGTATTCTTCATACTGATTACTTATAACCTGGTAAGCATGCTCTTGCCAGATGTTTGCATTACAGAAGGGGCAGGTTCTAAGGAGGAAGTTCAGGATTGGGCTGAAGTATCTCCCTTTGTGGTTGTTTTTTGGTTGGCTGGCTTGTTTGGTGTTTTTTTGGTTGGTTGGGTTTTTTAGGGGTTTTGTTTGGTTTTTTGTTTGTTGGTTGGGTTTTTTTAAGGTTGCTTAAGCATTATTTGGTTGACTCCTCCCCCTCCCTTTTTTTCCCACAAGTAATATTTAACCAGCATAATTAAAACTTTAGTACACACCATGTTTGTGCTTTAACACCTGTTTCTGGACAGGTTAACATCACTCTTTTTGCTGCTGTTTTTTGGTGGTTAGTCTTTGTGCCTATTCTATATCATATGGTGTGAAACTATGAAACAACAGATAAAAGGCTTTAGGATCTTGGTTTCCTAAAGCTTCCTTGAGTTGTCTTAAGCTTAATAGATAAGAGTTAAAACTGACGGTGTGTGTGTGGAAATCCTATCTTGGAGAGTTTGGAGGTAGCTCCCCAGCTAAGCTTTTCTACATGAAGCAGAGTGCTAGTGACTCCACATTCTGCTTCAGGTTATGGACTTCTTAGTGTGTCTGTTATGTTCTTGCCTAGCTGAATTGCAGGTGATGTTTTTTTCTTCAATCTAGTCTTTTGGAATTCTCCATGGCCTTTTGTTGTAGAATATGATTACCCTCTTCTCTTCAGGCCTTTCAATGATTTCTTGTACTGTGGTCTTTGCAAACTGACACCTCACATTCCCTCTGAAATTGCAATTGGTTAGAATATAGTTGATTTTTTTTGGTATGTGGGTGGGTTTTTTTAGGACACAATGACCACATCACAGCTTTTTAAATAAGAAAAAAAAAAGTGAAAAAAACGTGTTTTGCTTCTAGTTTAGGAACTATTTTTCCTGATCATAATAGGGACTGTGATCAGCAGCAGGCTTTGGTTTTTTTTGTGTTTAGTGGAAATAAGAGATGTCTGAAGTAAGAGTCCTAAAATATTTCTATTTCCAGTCTCAGTGTGTAGCTAGACTGAGTTCAGATGGTTGGTTGGAGGAGAAAGGAAATAATAGATACTAGTGTGGCTATATGAAATGATATCATTTGTCTGCAGAGGTGCACAATGTATAGTGGAGCATTATAACAAAAATTCAAGTGTCATAAATCGAATATAAATAGTGCAAGTGTTATAAACAATACAAATATACATATTTGTAAAAACATTATGAAAAAATAGTAATTCGATTACACTATTTTACCAGTAGGTGGCAACAGAAGTATGCTGAATAATGACTAATACAAATCTGAGCACAGTATACTCTGCTGTGACATTCTTCATAGTCTGGAAATATATTTATAGGCTAGAAAATATAAATAAATGTAGTTAAATAATTAAAAATATATAACCTGTCTTTTATAGGGAACAGCATTGCTATGGCTCCCAAAGGGCATCAAACTTTTTGCAGTGTTTTACACCCTGGGAAATATCGCGGCGTTAGCCAGGTATGTTTTCTTAATTACTGTTATTTTTAAAAGTGTCCTCCTTTGAATCTACATTTCCATTTGCTTTTTTTACTCTAAAATGCTGTGTTAGGTATAAACAACGTTGTTTTCGTATTGAAATATACAATGTAAAAATCTTGTTTGTCTTAAGAATATTTATTAATGAATAACAGTTATTCACTTGTTATTGCCCCATTGTAATGTTTTATGTGATTGTTTTGTAGACAGGTCACAACTTCTATCTGAAGCATAAATAATAGATTGCTGGCTGAGTGTTAGGTACTTCTTACAGCTAAGTCCTTCTGCCGGGTACAGAGAGTTCTGTACCTCAGTTTCAGAGGCAAACTGGTAGTCTGCCTACTGTGTGGATACTTTGTGACTGAAAGGAGCCTTTTTGGTTTTGAGAGAGATTGAAAAAGAAGAGGTTCAAACAGGACAAAGATTTTTCAGGAAATCCTCATTTTGACTGTAAGGCCAGGCAGAGCCTAAAAATTGTTCACAGCATATTTTTATGCTCGGTTCTTTGCAGTGTTCCCTGTAGCAGTCTTAAAAGATTTACTGAAGAGATTTCCTAGCATCTAAACCTGTTCTTTCATTATTTGAAAGACTTATGACAAACACTTTAATGTCAGTAAAGTGTTTTCAATTTCTGTTTGTCCACCTTCTCTTAATATCTTAGCATAGTTAAGTCCTGGTCATGGGACTCAAAACCCAGGGAGTCTGATCTTGAACTTTTCATGGATTCTAACTTTAGTCAAGTCACTTAACTCTTGAGTCAAAGCATTGTTAATCAGTTAACTTTGCCTCAGAGTTGTTAGGGGACAAAGATGGAGACAAATACTGGAATTGAGTCTTTCATTTGTATAAATATGCCATCTCATACTAAACCAAGGTAAATAGTTAATACTGGAGGTGGACAAAACTGAGTATTTCCCTTTCTCTCCCTTGTCTTATTCTTTGTTGTTTTTTCTTTGTTTGTTTTACCTTGTATTTTGGTTGTATTTTCACTGCTTCAAATTAATGTTTTAGAAACTTGGTCAGTCTAATGGTCAGTGATCTAAGAGGAAAGCCTTTACAGACTGGTATTTCTTTTAGGAGAATGCTGAAAAACTTTAGTCTGGATTCCAGCGAAAATTAGAATTAAAAAGAGGCCCCCTACAGATATAAAGAACAGGCAAATATGTTTTAGAACAGAGGAAGTTCCACCTCAACATGAGGAAGAACTTCTTTACTGTGAGGGTGACAGAGCACTGGAACAGGCTGCCCAGAGAGGTTGTGGAGTTTCCTTCTCTGGAGATTTTCCAAACATGCCTGGATCTCTTCCTGTGTGGCCTGCCCCAGGTCATCCTGCTCTGGCAGGGGTTTGGACTCAGTGATCTCCAGAAGTCCCTTCCAGCCTCTACCATTCTGTGCTTCTTCCTTCTCTATTTGCTTGCTGAGTTTGGGCAAAGAGTTAGAACTTCTCTCTGGTCCTGATCATAGCTACCTGCATTCTGCCTGGGTAAGAAGCATATTGTTAAACAGAATTTTTCTACGTAAGTTTCGTCTTTGCATTCTTTTGGCAAGTCAGTTCTTAGAACAGCCTCTTTGTGAAATTCAGTAGACTTCAACCTGACAACACTCTGCTAGAAGTGGTGATGTTTTGGAAAGAATTCCACGACCAAGGGTCACTTAACACATAAGCTGTTTTTAGGACTAAATTCATGGAGTATTTCACCTTTCATTCTGATGAGTCTCTCCTGCTAAACACTAAAATAGCTTTTTTAAAGCCTTTTTATTGGAAAACTGTTGGAAAATTGGTTAATTACCTATTGTCTTTTACAAAGATCTATTTGAAAGCGATTTACCATTTGGTTTTTTTTTTCCCTCCTATTAGTACGTGTTTCCTGATGGGGCCACTGAAGCAACTGAAAGCGATGTTTGAGCCAAAAAGATTAATAGCTACACTTGTGATGTTGGTAAATACACTATCTTTACTTCCATTTGCTAAGAAGTTTTCCTTTAGCCTCAGAGATAAATTTGAAGCTTTCTTAAAGACAGCTTATTTCTCAGTCCACTTCGTTGTACTGTGTAATAATAGCCAAGCTGATTATCTCTGTATACCATAAAGATTACTGAACTCTTTTCTATAAGCCTGTGTATTTGTTGCTTGTAATATTTTTTAATTGATCATTTAGAGTAAAATGTTCTTTACAAAATATTACTTATGAAATACTAGTATTAGGCTGGTTATTTTAAATGTATTCTCTGAAACAATTTATTCAAGAGCAAGGCTAGAGAGAGACTTTTCTGCTACCATGAAAAGTCAATTGTCACCAAGTCTAGATTGACAGTTGTTTGTTGGCTGCAGCTCTGTTTGAATAGCTTAGTGTTCCAGCACTTTCCAAGCAAGAGAGAAAATTAATTTCTCTTCCCCAAAGTCTGGGAAGCCACATGTTCAGCTTCATACCTCTCCATTGTGAGGTCCTTGGCTCCTTTACTTCTATGACCATCACTTCTTCCAGGAGAATGAAAAAACCAGCCCCCTTCCCAATCTCAGAATTCCTGTCCCTACACTCTATATGAGGTAGTTAAAAACAAATTGCTGCCCTTGCTGTTTCTCTGATTTGTACTTATTTTCTTTCCTTCCCGATTTGTTTGAGCTTCTATTTTTGAAATGTAGTTGGTTGTCCTATTCTCCCTGTAACTTTCTTTACTAGTTGATTACAGCTGATGTGGATAAGAAGCCCTTCATGAACTCTTTCTGAATGGCTGTCGTGTGGGTTGTATATTCTTTCTCTCACCTACCCACATGGAAAAAAAAATATAATCTCAAATAAGAAGCTTAGGTCTGCCAACATATTTTGGAAAAATTATCTTGGATTACAAGACTTGAACTACAAGCTTTGCTGAAGAGGTGACTAACTCTTCCAAATCAGAATGGTTTGGGTTGGAAGGGACCTAAAGGATAATCTAGTTTAAAGCCTCCTGCCATGGGCAGGGACATCACCCACAAGACCAGGTTGCACAGGGCCACATCCAACCTGGTCTTGAACACATCCAGCCATGGAGCGTGCACAGATTCCTGGGCAACCTGTTACAGTGCCTCATCACCTCATGCACAGTGAAGAATATCTTCCTAATTTCTAATCTAAATCTACCCTTTTCCAGTGTAAGGCCATTACCCCTTGTCCTACCACTACAAGCCCTTATAAAAAGTCCCTCCTCAGCTTTCCTGTAGGCCCCCTTCAGATACTGGAAGGACACAATGTGTCCCTGCAGCCTTGCCTTCTCCAGGCTGAACAATCCAGACTCTCTCGGCCTGTCCTTGTAGAAGTGCTCCAGCCCCCTGATCATCTTCATAGACCTCCTCTGGACCCACTCAAACAGGTCCATGTTCTTATGCCAGGGGCTCCAGAGATGGATGCTTTACTCCAGGTGGGGTCTCGTGGGACCAGAGTGGCAGAATCATCTTCCTTGACCTGCTGGCCACGCTTCTTTTGATGAAACTCAGGATGCAGTTGCAGCTTTCTGGGCCGCGCTCACACTGATGGCTCACGTTGAGCTTTTTGTCAACCAGTACCCCCAGCTCTTTTGCCTCAGGGCTACTCCACCTAGCCTGTATTTGTGCTTCGGATTGCCACGCCCTCTTGAACTTCATGAGTTGGTATGGGCTCACCTCAAGTCTGTCAAGATCTGAGTGGCATCCCTTCCCTCCAGTGTGTTGACCACACCACACAGCTTGATGTTGTCTGCAAACTTGCTGAAGGTGCACTCAGTCCCTCTGTCCATGTCAACAATAAAGGTGTTAAACAGCACCATTCCCAGTACCAATCCCCAAGGAACACCACTTGTTACTGGTTTCCAGTTGGACGTTGAACCATTGATCACAACTCTGAGTGCAACCATCCAGCTAATTCCTTCTCCACTGTTCATCTATCAAATCCATGTATCTTCAGTTTAGAGACTGGGAAGCCATGTGGAATGGTGTCAAATGCTTCGCACAAGTCCAAGTAGATGACTTCAGTTGCTCTTCCTTTCTCCACCAGTGCTGTAACTCCATTGTAAAAGGCCACCAAATCATACCAAGTTATAAGTCCTAGAGAAGTTATGTTTCATAGGTCTGCAGTAAAAATGTCCAAGAATTTCTCCTATTCTCTAGAGTGTCTTGTTTGCTGAGCATGAATTCTCTTAACAGTTTGCAGCTGTGGGCATTTTCTGGTCAAGCTGAGGGCCTAAGCCAGACACTAAAACAGCCAGTGCAGAAGTTATTTACTCTGATCCCATCATCCACTGGGCTCAAACATGCTGACAAAGAAAATAATTTGCTTTGAAGGCTGTAGAAACAAGACATGTCAGGGAAATGGAAAGAGAACAGAGCAGAAAAAAAAAAAATCACAGACCTACCTACTTGTGCAGAGAAACTACCAACAAGGTTAGGGAAAGACAGAATGAAAGGTTTCATCTACTAGGGAACAGGAACATTGGAAGAGAGCTGAGACCATCAGAATGGAAACTTACATTAATACAGGGAAGAACTGGAAAACTTCTGAAGTCTGGAAAACTTTTGATGTAGCTGTTTTCATTCCCATCCTAACACAAAGCTAGAGTTGTAGGCAACTCAGGAGTCACAAATACATTTGGGAAGTTTTAAGAGAACCGGTTATTTTTATTTCTTTCAATAAACCACCAAGAAGTATTTTTTTCAAGTATTTTTTGGAGTTTCATTCTGTTGTCTTACAGTGTGTAATGACAAATGGAGGCAGCCAGGTGATTTAGTGGAAAAGATCAAAATACGATGGTTGCACTTGCACAAATGGTGTGATTAGTTTGGTATAGTAAACTGTATCATTGTAATGTTCCATCAGAGGTGTGTAAGTAGCATGAATAAAGGTTCATGTGAGCTTTTTCACTGTATGTGAGGCAGTTGCTTTCGATGTGCTTTTTATTACTGTCAGAAGATGAAAAACATTGGCAGAAGCAGTAGGGGGGTGTGTTTGCCAAATACTGTAATTATGACCGAGTAATTTTAATAATGGTTGTTCAGAGCAATGCACATACGTTTCTTTTCAGATATTGATGTTATGAATACTAGATCTGAAATGATACTATGCACTGAAATAATAGAATAGCAGTTCCCAGACTACTTGGTTGCATTCAAGCAACAGCTTTATTGCCTAAACCTACCTCTTAGTAGACCTAACATATAAGGCTACATAGACCTGGTCATACCACTTCTGATTCCTGAGGTTAGTTCCTGCTGCTGCTTTCTTCTGAGACTCATCCCAGCCCTTCTGGCCATGGAGCACATCATACTGTGCTATGGAAAGTACCACTTTACATGAAGGTCAGCATATAGTCCCTGTGTGGCAGCCCTTGGCTCTGCTTGTTTCATGATTTAATTCTGAAAATGCTGATTACCCATTGAAGACATGAAAGGAGTTACTGGATCTGCTTTGTTGTGTATTTGAATATTTATTTGTCTCCCCTTTCTTCTCCTCCCAGCTTTTTCTAGTATTGACTCTGTGTGCTGTGTTCTGGGTAAGTGAGAATGCTTCATTCCTCTGAAAAGCAATATAGCGTGGTTATCTTATTAATTGTATTACAGATTTAACATATAGTTCAGTTGTAGAGGAAAGATGAGCTTGTTTGTGTGGTACTTGTGTTTTCAACAGCAGTTGAGTTTAGGTGGAGTGATGAAGCAAATGCACCTGCCCACCTGCATGTGATCTAGATGAGAATACAAAAGCTACAGCATCAGGTTCAGTCTGCAGACCTCTGGGAATAAGAACTGGAGTAATAAAAAAAAAGTTAAGATGTATTGTCATATTAGTGATGCATACTTACATCAGAGACTATGATGTAAGTGAATGCAGTGATGTAAGTGATGCAGTGAATATGCAGTGGTCTTCAGAAAGCACGGGTACAGAATATTAAACTGGTTAAGACAAAAGAATAGACAGAAATAGTACCTTCAGGCATCTTGATTGAAAAAAACTGGCCGTAGGTACGTTCCATAGAAGGATAATATGTAGCTGAAGTGAACTTCCATGTTTGCAGAAATAGGATATCACAAATGAGTTAGCATTGATGCTGTTAACTGTTTTCAGAGCTAGAGAAGTTTTTTGTAGCATAATGCTAGTGGAATGATGAGAAATGAATAGAAAGTTGTTAGAATGGAAAGGAGTAGCAGATTAAGTTATGATAAGGAAATTTAGGCATCATCAGTTAATTTTTGACCGAACAGGCTTTTCTAATTGCTTATAGTATAGACCAGTGCAAAATGAACTAACTTGCAGTATTTCCTTTATTTTTACTTAGTGGAACAAAAAAGGTTTGGCGTTGTTATTCTGCATATTGCAGTTCTTGGCAATGACCTGGTAAGATTTTAAAATTCATTTTATTCTCTCTGCCCCTGCACCCGCGTGATTTAAACCTATATATATATATGCATATTTTGCATAAGTGTGCCTAAATGGTAGCCTCAATCTGTTTTTCTAAGCTAGGTTGTGTAACTTCAGCAAAATCTACATGCAGTCATCTTGCAAAAAAAATGATTAATTTTAAGTATATTCTGCAATGTGTGAAGTTACTTGAAGCATTATGACAGGACTATAAATGCAAAAAAAATTTCTCATTTCTTTTTTCTGGTGCAAAAGTAACTATGTTAATATGCCCTGCTTCTGATTGTCTTTTTTTTTTTTTTTTGAGTTTTAACTAAATATTAATTTTTGAAGTGGAAGAAACTAAAGAACACTTAAATAGGGTATGTCCTGCCCCAAGAATACTGAGAAGCACTGGGAAGGTAAATTCAGTGTAGCAGATACTGTGGTGGCCATCCAGATGTGCATAAGGGCTGGGCTTGGCAATGTGTGAGTGCAGTTAGGTGAATGCTTGTAAGCCTGGCAGAAGTTTTGGAAGTTACTGCTTTCTCCATGGAGATACAACTGAACGTACTTGATCTCCTTGTCCCAGGTCAATGCCTGGGTGCTAACTCTTAGGCGATCCAAGGTGACCACAGTTCTTGTTTGAACTTGCCCTGAAATACACAGTGTCTATACTGAACTTGCATCTGAGGACAAATAACCATTTGTTCAGGATAGGGACTGTTGGGCATTGTGCTGGGCCCAGGTAAGTCTTGATACTAGACAGAGGAAACACTGCGAACTCAAGACTCTCTTCTACATGTTTACAGCAGACAGCTTCCCATTTCTTAAGTGTCCTAGGGCTTGATCAGGCTGGGATTGAGAACAAGGCCAATGTGATCAGTCTGGGCTGGAAGCTTGTGAGAAGCAAGTTTCAGAGGATAATAGAATTATCAGTTGAGTGTCGCAATTGTAGTATAGTATTCATACTACAGCATATATCTGTATTTAAAGTTAGACAAATAATATGATGTATATTTGCATAGTATACTGTCTTTTTAACTGGAAAATGTCTATGATTTTTGAGAATAGTTTTCCCAGAAGTCTCCATTCCTTTTGAATCTGGCAATAGTAAAGCTGCCTTTTTTTCAGTTTACATGCAATAGAAGTTAAGAACTATATATTTCCAACAAACAGAAAAACCCAACACCCAAAAGCAAGACACCAAGGAAAAAGTAACCTGGAAATCCTTGGCAGTAACCTTAGTTCTTGACCAAATGTGTCATCTTTTCTCAGGTAGAGCATTAAATTGAGTAGCTAATTTTGTTTTGTTATAGCAGGTTGCTTTTATTAGTGGTGAACTAAACTGAAATAATTCAGTTCTAGGAGAGACACTAACACTGTTAAATATACCTTTTCCCCACTTTTCTTTCAGGTATAGTCTGTCATATATTCCTTTTGCAAGGTGAGTCTGCATAATAACTTCTATTTTTAACAAAAGTCAGTTATCTTTATGCTAGGGAGGGGGAAAAAATTAGGGTTTGTTTAAATTCTCCAGTGATACAAAAATACATTGATGTGGTAGTGACTTTTCCAGTCCTAAAATTGAAGGTAACTTATGGACCTAAGGTCTTAGAGGCAGACAAATAAGCATATTTCAGCTGCTAAGTCTACTTCTAAATTCCTCTGTCATTTTTAGGAGAGGCAAAGGCAAAACTTTGCGTTAATTTTCATTTTAGGAAGCTTCTCTTTTTCTTTCCTCTCCTGTGTGTATGGAAAGGGAAACTAGCCGAACACATAGTGAAGCATCATGCAAGGGAACAACAGAAAAAATCGATTCTTCTGTTTACGCTTCATGTAAAATGCAGTTCAGTTTTTCAGCAATTTGTGAATTTGTTGGTTGTTTTTTTAAATAATTACATTCTTCCATGTCTGTATATTACTTAATGAGGTTTTCTGTAGTAGCAGTGAGAGTAAAAAAGAATACAAGTATTGTGTCTCCCTTTCTTCTGGTATCGTCCTGTAATGTTTCTGTAGCTTAACCATAGTACAGGGGGTTTTTTGACAATTTTTTTTAAAGCTTCAGATTTGATCTTGGAAGGATTAAGCCATATAAGTTGTTTGGGTTTTGTTGTTGTGTTTTGGGCTTTTTTAATATTGTAGTTAATAATTACAATAGATTAAATACTTAGGCTTCAAATTGTCATCATACTATTTCTGACATCTCAAGCTAACCCAGTCAAAAGTAGTATTCTGAATTCTTGTAGTACCTGTGGCTATGTGACAGTCTCGGTAGGGTCATTCCTTTTCTTTTTCTTTTTAAATGCTTTGCTCTGCAGAGTAAACAAATTGATCTACTAGTCACTGATCTTTTCTTCCCTACCAACAATACTTGGAAGTTCTGGGTAGAAAAAATTAGGTCATATGAATCATTTCATTGTTTTCCTTTGTATGTTGAATTTTATGAGCCAAAGAACTAAACTTTACACAGGCTGCATTTCATAGTACAATGATTTATTTAGGGATTGACTGATTTGCTTATGTGGAATGCTACCATAAATTTCATGTATAGGCTGCCTTTTTTACAGAAATGGTAACCTAAACCATGCTAAGTGCCAGAGAACAGCATTATAAACTTGTTTAAAGTATGCATTATTCTTGATTTCAACAAAATTATAATTACTTGATATAACTTAATTTTTTACTCTTAACAAGTTACTTGTTTGTGGGTGTTTTTGTGTGTTTTTTTTCCTCAATTAATTCTGGCTCAGAATGAAACAGCAAACAGCAACAATAAAAACCCCACATACAGTGACTTTAAGGAGTCACGATAGTCTTTTTCTTTTTTTTTCAATTTGACTAACAACAGAATATAAATTCCACTCTATGAAATTGCTACATTTTTGAGAAAATTAAAAACAGAGGAGGTTAAAGTGAGTGATCTACGTCGAAAATCAGAAAACTATTTGGGTTTTGTTGGTTAAAGAAATAACCCCCTTCCCATCTTTCAAACCTTAAGGCCAAGCCAACTCTCTCTTCTGTCCTGTTAGTACATGCAGTTCAAACCCTCCACCCTCGGCTTTTTTCCCTGCAATATGATGGTCCAACTCCACAGGGGCTTGGATTCAAAGCACCTGTACTTTGCAGATTGGATTTGGCATGTTCCTCAGCCCTTCCTTTGCTGGCCAGCCTTTGAGAAATAAGGCTTCCAGATTTGCTAAGCCACCAAGTGTGTTGCAGAACATTCTTAACACTCTGTATGTATGCATCTTAGCACATGCTTGAACGTAAAGAATGTGGAAGACTTGGACAATATGGGTAGACTTGAGCTTCAAAATGGTCTGGAGCCTTTGCTTTAGTTTGTGCAGTAGGTATACTCCCCATAACTATAGCTCTTTAAGATCCTACATTTACAAAAACTTGATTTTTGTCTTTAGTTTATGTAATATTTTAAATTTAAAATATGTAATACTTGATATGTATATAAAGAAAATAACTGCCTTTTTTTTTTTCTTTGAAGGGATGCTGTGATTAAATGCTTCTCATCCTGTCTAGGGTAAATTAAAAACAGGAAGTACTAAATGCTTTAAAAGCCAACTTTCATTCCTCTGTGAACTTTGCTCAGAAAACTATACTTCTTCACTCGTGAAATACCCAGTAGCAATTTAGTTTTTTCCTTGCCTTTTGCATTGGGGGAATTAATAATTTTTTTTTGCTAGAAACCCTTTTTTAAATAAATAGGGTGAACTGGTCATGTTTACCCTGGAACTTTTAGGCTTTTTTAACAATGTAAATACTTTGTGCAGAGTAGTCTTAAAAACTACCTTGCATCCAGGAGCAGGTTATTCCCCAGTGGAGGCAAGCCACTAAGATCTGGGTAATATGCATAAAAAATTAATTTACAGTTATATCTAAAATTTACAATGTGCTGTTTATGCTTGTGTGTTATTCATTGTATGCTTTTCCAAAGACAGAGTTTTATAAAGATTTGATAAGTTATAATTAACTGTTCCTTTGAAATGTCTGTATGTGTGCCTTACAGAAAAAGCTTAATTGAGAATGTGAAAGGTCTGGTTAAAGTTTGATGGATTTTATTAAAAAGCTGTATTTTAAACTTTGGGGGTTTTTTACTTTCATACTTAAATACTTCTAAACTAAAAACTTATGGCTAATGTATAAATGAAATTTATGAAATAAATGTTTTAAAGGTGCCTAAACTATTTTTATTTAGGACTTAGTTATAGCAGGCTTCAAATTTCAACATTGTACTTGAATAAATAAGAAAATATAACAAGTGGGAAATTAACATCACTATATCCAAATTTGGTCATAAGATTTGCAGAAATGACTTGAAAGCTTCTTTCTGTCACTATATAGACAAGCTGTTCATTCTGACTTAAACTGGTAACAGAAGGGAAATTGAAGCTGGGAAAAGTATTAAGAGTATAAGATGTTCTTATTTTTATTTTTTTTGCAGCTAGGAGTTATGCAAGAGCAAAGCTAAATCCTTAACGTTTGATGGCTGATACTATGTTACAGGAGGTTCTTTTTAGCACAGGATGGGTGTGCTTGATTACCTGCTTCTAAACACCAGTTGTTTTGAATTTTTTTTCTTCTAATCCACAGATAGAAGAATGTATTTTAAAAGATGTGAACTCAGAGACAGGCTTCTTCCCCTTTCTGACACTCAGTATTTAAGTGATGAATTGCAGTACATTCCTGTTTAAACTTTGTAGAATCATAGAATCATTCTGTTTGGAAGAGACCCTTAAGATCATATCAGGTCCAGCTGCTAACCCAGCACTGCCAGGTCACCACTAAACCATGTCCCTAAGCACATCACCACATCTACACATCTTTTAAATACCTCCAGGGATGGCGACTCCACCACTGCCCTGGGTAGCCTGTTGCGGTACTTTACAACCCTTTCTGTGAAGAATTTTTTTCTGATATGCAACCTCAGCCTCCTCTGGCACAACTTGAGGCCATTTCCTCTTGTTCTTGTCATTTGTTACTTAGCAGAAGAGACCAACTGCCACTTCACTACAACTTCCTTTCAAGTAGTTGTAGGGGGTGAGAAGGTCTCCCCCTCATCCTCCTCCAGTCTAAACAGCCCAAGTTCCCTCAGCCACTTCTTGTAAAACCTGTTATTGTTTAGGTACTTTAAAATGTAGGAAATGACTGCCGCCTCCTCCTCAAAAATAAAACCAAACAACAACTAAACAGAAACAAACAAAAAAACCCTAAAACGCGCACACAAACAAAAACTACACCCCCCTCACAGAAGTGTTGTGCGAGGTGCTTTTCCTCAATCACAGAAGGAACTGAGGGTAAGAAGAAAGATCTCTGGACATGGCTCTTCATTACCAAGACAGACCCCTTTTGACCTCAAAGTGGCTTCTCCATTTTGGAGTTTCAGGTAGATGCAAGCGTCCTTTATGTCTTACTGTGGCTGACAGCACTTCTGGCCCAACTGCCGGCCATTATTCTCGGTAATTCAAGAACTCACGAAGCTCAAAATAACGTTAATGCTTTGAGGACGGCATGTGTTTAACGTGACGTTAAAAGCCTTCCCTTCTACATTTGAGGAGTTGGGGAGGAACTCTGAGCTTGCCAGCAGTCGGGGGCATGAGCACCGCCGGACCTTTCCTCAGGGTCTTCTGTGGGCTGGGCAGGAGACGCCCTGGGAGAGGCGGCTGCGTAGCGCCCGGGGGAGGTTCGACCAGGGCACTTGGAAGGGCCCCTGGCACGGGGAGGACGCCGGTCTCTGCCCACACGCCCACCCAGCGCTGGGGAAGGATGGTCCCGAGGCGGGCGAAGGGCGGGAAGGGGGGCGGGTTATAGAGGAGAAAAAGCAGCGGCAGTCGGCGCAGACGGAACGCACGCCTTACGTTGTTGTTGCTGCTGCCGCAGCCGGCTGGGGTCTCCGCGTCCGCCTCTCACCATGGGGCTGCAGCCCCGGCGCGCCGCGGGACCCTGCCCGCCCGCGGGGAGATGCGCAGCCCTGCCAGCAGCGCGCACCGCGGCCGCCTGGGCCCGCAGCGAGGAGCCCGAGGGAGCTCCCGGCCGCACCACGTCCCTGCCGCCCATCCTGCCCGCCCCTGCTGCTTCACCCGTCGCCGCCCGGGTGCAGCCCAAGAAGACGGTGGCGGCGGCCCCGAAGAAGGCAGCACCCCCACCTGCGGAAGAGAAGACGGCGAGGAAGGCGCGGGGGGCGCCCCCGGAGAGGACGGGTCCCCTCTCCAGCTCCTGGCCCTGCTCCACCCTGCAGCGACAGCCGCCGCGGAGGCCGCTCGCTGAGCGGGGGGCGCGGCCCCAGCCCGCCTCGCCGCAGCCGCGGGGTCGCCCCGGGGCGCCGGGAGCGGGCAGCCGCTCTTGCGAGAACCTCGGCGGGGCGCCGGGGGAGACGGCGCTGCGCTTCTCGCTGAGCCTGCCACCGGAGGCGGTCCGGGTGCTGCAGCGCCGCAGCTTGGAGCGGCAGCGGGGGCAGCCCGCCCCCTCCCCCGGCGGCAGAGCGGCCCCGCCGCGGCGCGGCTCCCGGGCGGGCGGCGGCGATTTGCGCGCCCTGCTGAAGATTTCTCTGCTTAACGACAGGCACCGCTACGATGATGAGGAGTACGAGGAGGAGGAGGCGGCGGCGGCCGCGGTGGACGAGGGTCTGGTGCGGAAATGCACCGAATGGCTGCGCGGCGTGGAGAGTGCGGCCGGTCGCGACCGTCCCGACAGGCTGGAGACGCTGCCGCACCTGGGCACCCTCTGAGCCCCGCCGGGGACCGGGGCTCGGAGAGCGGGTCTGTGGGAGCGGCCCGGCGGCGGGACCCGGGGAGGAGGCGGCGCCGACATCCGCTGTCTGTAGCTGTTGTGTCCTTTGTGGTGTCGTCCGCGCCGAAGGAGACCCGTCGCGTGACGGCAGGGGCTGGGCGGTGGGGTCTACGGCCCGGAGCCGTTCCCCGGTGCGGCGGCGCCCCTGGGGCGAGGGACAAAGGAGCGGCGCCGGCCTCCACCCGCCAGTGCCCGGCTACTAGAAGCGAACGCCGGCTTTGGGCGTCCTGCCTCTCCTCTCCCTCCTCCCCCGCGTTTTTCTAAGATTTCTGACTACTTTATAAGATGTGCGTAATGATTTTGTATATTTGTACATAAAAAGTTCATTTTTATTTATTTGAATAAAGGACTCAATTTTTGTGTTGCAGTAGCTTTAGCGCCTTAGTAGCTTCGCGTCGCGCTGTTCCTAATCTGGCTGTGTCTGCTGCAGCGTGTTTGCTGTCTGGATGTCCTGAGGATAAGGATGGCGGGCTGATGGCCGTACGGAGAGCATGTGCAGTTCAAGTATTTGCTTGTTTAGGATGGCTGTTGATACAGTCACTGACAACTCGGCTCCAAACAAAACGCTGAGCCGTCGGATGCCTCTTCGAGCAAGCGCATCGCCAGGGGGCTCAGCGAGACGAGCGGCCCGGTGCCGCGGCGGGGGAAGGCGAGATAATCGATCTGAGAGGGGCGGGGGGCGGCGGGTCCCTCCTTACTGGGGGAGATGGCGGCGATGCCGCCGTTTCCTGGGCCGTGTCAGCTCGATGTCAGGGAGCAGCCCTCCCGGCGAGAGCCCCTAGACAACAGGAGGATGGAGCAGCGCTGGCGGCGGTGTGGGCAGAGGCTGATCCGATCCCTTGCGCCCGGGGGCAGCGTCTCCGCCGGTGAACGGGAGAGGCTGGTGTACGTGACCTGAAAGATTTCACCCCTCTCCCAGGCAGTATTTCAGACGCATCGACCTTTCGAGGTGCTGTCAATGTACGAGGAAGAGGGAGAGAGACAGGGAGGGGCAGAAGGAGAGCAGCGGCAGCATCCTTTGTCAGCGTCCACCGGCGGGTCCCCGGCCCCGCTGCAGTGTCTCTGGCCTCTTCCCGCGCCAGGCTGTGGCTGTACCTGACGCTCATCAAAGCTCTGTGTGCTGGGAGACGCCTAAGGGCAAGGGACTAAGTTTACAAAAATTACTGATGGAAAGGAAAAGGTAAATGTTTACAAGCCTACAACTGTCTTGGCCACTTCTTGCTGTTCTCGTATTGTTATTCAGCTTCTCAGAACAAAAAGACATAAATATTTACTGCAGTATGGTAAACATATTGCAAATGTGTGTTTGAGCATGTAGGAACATATTAAGCTGAATTTACTTAGCAGACTAAAGCAGTTTAGTGACACAAATTTGGTATTACACATTTCATGTAGATGTCAGTTGTTTACATCAAATCATGTCTGTGTTGACTGTTCCCTTGAATTGTGGAATGTAAACCTTTTGGTGGGTTAGTTGCATAACATAGTGATGTGCTACATTTTGTACAATATTCCTTTTGCTCCAGGTTTGTTCAAAAACTTTTTTTTTTTTTTTTCATTTTTTTTTCCCCCTGAAACTTCAGGAATTACAGGGGAGATGTTTTGAGAAAACATTTATTAAATGCCTTGATACAGCCATTGAAAAATAATGAACCAATATAATACACATGTTAAATAGCTATGTTCAAAGGCCAGAGAGAATATCATCAGGCATGAAAATGTATGGAGACCTAATTCAATTTCATTTAAGCAAGTAGAGGGTCATTTCAGTGCCAGCTATGAAGCACATGCATCCTCATATCATTTTAACTGAGTTTGCCTGTAGTTCTACCATATTTATCAATTTTCACTAACATCTTCAAGCAAATACACCTTAACAATTGCAAATTCCCTGCCAAGTTTAATTTACGCTGGACTGATGTCAGATACCTGTTTTGCTTGTCTGTTTTGAGCTCCTCTATAACAATGGGGAGAACAATAGTAGATGAGCTGTAGCTGAGTTTGTCTTGAGTCTCTTTTGGGAATGAGCCTTTGCAAAGGAGCATCCTGAACTCTTACAAATGTTATTCCTTGAAACTGCTCCGTGCTTTCATATCAGCTATATCAGTATCTCCAATTGCAACAAAAAGTGATTCACTTGTTAAGGGCTGACGTATGATAAAGCTTACTTGTGAGGCTGAAAGCTGCTTTGTTCAGAGTCTGAAGTGTGGCAGGAAATGCAATAAATTTGAATGCACAGCAGCAGCAAATACATTATGACTGGGGGGAGTAGAATGCAAGAGGACTGCCAAGTCTGACAAAGGAAGAACCTTCTCAAAGTACACTACAGAGAAGAATTTGAGCACTCAGAAACTGCCTGGATAGATTTTTTTTTTTTTTTCTAAAAAATTAATTTGAACAAAGCTACCCAGAGATCATGCAGCTAAGATTTTTTATGTTACTGTATGTGGTAATTGGAAATGGGCCTGAGATGGACTCAGCTTGAGATGAGGAAATATAGTCCTGATTTTGGGCTGGATGTTATGAGCCATGGGGCTCCCTGGAGTCATATAATTCATGTGTGCTTGGAACAGTACCTCCTTCACTAAATGTTAATGTCACAATTTATTGTTTCCAGTACATCCTGGTTTGAGTGAGAATAGAACTAATTCTTTTCAGTGATTTTATTTTTCAGTTCAGTTCTTTTAACTGCAGTCTGAAGTTAGCAGCCTGTTTTACAGACAGTGTCTGCTGCTGGCAGTGATAACACCCCATGGTTAGAGTTACTACCAAGGATTGGTGTGCAGACCAAGG
>JANIJG010010712.1:192981-228306 GCA_024611175.1 Megaceryle torquata | reverse complement strand
CCTCTAAGATCAAGTCCAACCAGCGCTGCCAGCTCACAGCTAAACCATGTCCCGAAGCATCACATCTTTTAAATACCTCCAGCGTGGCAATTCCACCACTTGACTGGGCAGCCTGTTTCAGGACTTTATAACCCTTTCTGTGAAGAAATTTTTCCTAATGCCCAATCTAAACCTCCTCTGGTGCAGCTTGAGGCCGTTTCTTCTTGTCCTATTAGTTGTTACTTGGGCAAACAGAGCGCCCCCCTCCCCCCCAATACAGCCTCCTTTTCAGGTAGTTGTGGAGAGTGGGAAGGTTTCCCCTCAGCCTCCTTTTCTCCTGGCTAAACAACCCCAGTTCCCTCAGCCACTCACCCTAAGACTTGTGCTCCAGACCCTTCCCCAGCTTTGTCACCCTTCTTTGGACACACTCTAGCACCTCAGTGTCTGTCTTGTAGTGAGGGGCCCGAAACTGAACCCAGTTTTCAAGGTGTCCCCTCACAGTGGGACAATCGTTTCCCTTATCCCGCTGGCCACACTGTTTCTGAAACAAGCCAGGCCAAGCCGTTGGTCTGCTGCATGAAGGCTGGTGTATTGTTTTTCCCTACCATATTATGTAGTAGGTAAAATATTCAGAAGTTTGAGCTAGAACCAAATCAGTTTCACTATGAAATATGACTTAAAGACAGACTTTGAATGGTTGTTGATGCCTGAAGAATTTACTGGGCTTTTCAAAAGACTGCAAGTGCTTTCCTGCATGACTGAAAGGACTGTAGGCCTGTGCATTGAAAGCTGGCTATATATGCTCAAAATTGGGCTCCTAGATAAGTGCCCATTTGATTTTAAAAAGGATATTTAGTCATTAAGTCCCTGAGGTGCCTTTGTGACTGTTACCCAGAAAAATATCCCTTCATTTATCTCTGGAATATCCCTTAGAATATCAGTAACTGCAATATGCAAACTTTAGTCAAACTAGGGCCCCAGTCAGCTGTGAGTGGTCAGCAATGACTCTAGGATATATGGCTATAAAGTAATATGATTTATAAATCATCTAAACCAGAAATTGTCTGTTCTCTTTTGTTAAATGCAATTATAATGCTGAATGAGTTTTAAGAAAAAGATAAAATATTTTAAAAGATCTTGGAAAACGATTGTGAAAAGGTATTCACAAAGAAGGTGTTAGTGTCATGATATCACAGAAAACTTGCTAGCTGATATATGACACAGAAGAAATTGTTTTTCTTCACAATAGTTTTGACTCGTGATAGTAATGGAAACATATCTACAAAGTCAAGGCAACTTAGAAGTTAGGTAAATCTACATTTTAACTTGTCCTGGGAAAAATCTGTATCAACTTTAAGAAGGGAGCAAAAAAGATAATGTTGCTTGTACATCTGGGGTGGCATTTGAAGGTTTCTAGAAGTACTTTGTTGGCTGGGAGAAAATTTGGAATTAGTGAAGCCAGGGCATGTAATACAATGCTACCATCTGTGGAAACTACATTTGTGTGTTATTAGATATTCCCAAAAGGCTCCTGGGTATAAAATTTAAACTTAAATAGTGAGTCAATGTAAAAGCAATGTAATCTTTAGAACTGGGGAATGAGGAATGAAAGCTGTCAAAGGGCCAAGATAAATGCAGCTCCCTTTTGGTAGTCATTTTCAGGCATATTCTAGGACTTTTGTATACTATCTTCAACCCATAATTTATGAGATGCAGTTTAATTTGCTTTATTTTCTATTGTTGACCTGTGCAACTAAAACATGGGGAATTTACTATAATCAAATTAATGACTTGGGCAACATTAAAGATTATATAGCATTGAAATGCCTTGGATGTCAAGAGCACTCTATTGCTAGCACTGTTTGTATTTAAGCTTTCTGAAATTACTTTATTCTCAGGAAAAACTGTTTAACAATGGAAGCCTTATTTTTCAGTAACAAGGCATAGCTGTGTACCCAGTATAACTAGCAATTAATGCAGTGTAGTTTACAAAGGTGATGCACACGTAAACATTGGGCATGTAATGAAGGTATGAAATTATATTACACTCATTTCATTGTACTTTGACATTTCTGAAAGTACAATCATTCACTGCACAACCTGATCAATGAAACAGAGGTTCTCTTGCCACCACCTCAGATGTATAGTCTTAAAAATAAGCAAGCACTGCAGCCCCCAGCTGCCCACAGATGGCAGCTTGTCTACTTGAAAGGCGAGTTAAAAGGGATGAATTCTGTACAGAACCTTGATGTTACCTGTTAGCATTCATCAGCAATAACTGTGTATAAACACAGCCTAGTTACTGGGAAAGTGAATACAAATCACCTCCGCAAGAAACTAGTCATTAGACCTCAGAGGGAAGGAACAGAACTACTTTTATGCTGATTCCTCTCTTATCTTTTTTTCTTTTCTTTGAGGAAGGGAAAATGAGAGAAGACCACATTCAGTAAATGCAGAACTAAATATGCAGTGACTCTTAGCTGTAAAAAAGCAACCAACTGCAGTCCCCTGCTGTCAAATGTGTCTCGTATGTTTTACTGTTGTGAGTATAAACATCTACCTGGTCAAGTTAATTAAAAACAGGTTTTAAGCCTCACATAAACCTTCTGCTTCTTACATGCAGAATCTTAAAGAATCCTGCTGAAATCTTGATCATTTATTTCTTATCAGCTGAACAGCCTGTTGACTGGTGGCTGCTGAAACTTCTGTGATGAACAGGAAATGGCTTGGGTTAAGAACTGGCCAAAAAAAATTACAAAATAAACAAGCCAGCCTTTATTAACATCAAGGGAAACAGTGTAGAGTGCCCAGATATAGTTGTGGAGGTTGCCAGAGTCCCACATAGCTACCAGTAACCTCTGTGGGCTTTTCCACTTAAGGGATGGCAGTGAGTTACCCATAGTTTGAGGGAATTTTGGCTGGGCAAATCCAAATATTTTACTCCCACAGAATCTGAGCCTCCAATCTGTTATTTAAACATGTAATTTAATCTGAGATGTATCTGATTTCTAGCCATAACCAAGCAACAGAATGCAAGTGCCTTTTGTCCTTTCAGTATCCATTATCCATGAGGAAACTAAGAAGGGCCAAATTTAGGGAAAATTATCTTGCAAAATACGGAGATGGACTTGTAATTAAAGCACAAAAATCTCCACAGTCTCTTTTTTTTTCAGCCTAATCCAGAGGATATAGCTCCTTTTCTGCACCACTTTCTGACACAGGGCACAAGAGCAAGCATAATATTTGGGTTTAGCAGTGGCTGACAATATTGCTGCTTGTGGCTGCACTGCAGTTCTCTTTAGACTTTATAGCAGAAATGACCTACCCAAAATGTTCTTCCCTATGTAGACTGAACTATGCTGACAGGAATTGCTAAAAGCTACAATGCGAAGCAGTTATTGCTTAGCTGTGTGAAGTAAGATCACAAAATGCTTTAGAACAGCAAGTGAAATGCTTAGTTAAAATTTTAGAGGAAATGCTTACTTCAGATATAATGTACTTAGAGATTTAGCTAAACTTTGATTTTTTTTTCATTGTAAAAAATGCTATAAAATCTTTAATAACTTCAAAGGTTGAGGGCTTCAGTTTTACAGTAGCAAAATGCTTACTGAGCCTTTTTTCAGGATGACTTCAAAAGCAAGAGTACAACTTGCTTTGATCAGAGACATCTTCTTAATTATATTATGGTTCTAGTTAAGTCTGCATTGCCTTGATAACTGCAACTGGCAAATTTTACCCTTCCATTCCTCCACTGTACTACATAGAACAGTCACTTTGCATATGTAACACATGAGTTAATAAATTATCTCTTACATTGCTTGGCCTGGCCTCTGATTTCTAAATAGAAGATGAAGGTTTTCAGTATATTGATGGAAAACTTTCTATTCCTACACATCCTGGCAGAAAACAGGAAGAGAAAAGTACCCTTCCTAGGTGTTGTGTATCTGGGTCAACCACTTAAAATTTCTGAAACCTGCAAATTTTAGAACTTTTTTTTTTTTTTCCATTTAATAACTAACAACTGTGCTCAGGTCTAGTAGGTCATGATCATATTCACCATCTGACAATAAATTACACCTACATGAGAAGGGAGAAACTAAAGCCTGCCGACAACAAGGGAACAAACGACTACTATTATGCAATTTAATGCCCCTTACTGGGACTAAATATC
Source organism: Megaceryle torquata (assembly GCA_024611175.1). NCBI lineage: Eukaryota > Metazoa > Chordata > Aves > Coraciiformes > Cerylidae > Megaceryle > Megaceryle torquata. The sequence goes on along the minus strand of JANIJG010010712.1, from coordinate 224,156 downwards.
TGTCGAGGGGCTGCCTGCTCTTATCACCCTTAAAAACGTCAAAAAATATTTCACCTTGTATGAATGTAGGTTAGGCAAAAAGATATGCTGCTGAACTATTGGTCTCTACCTTATTACAAGTCTTCTGCAGGTGAGGCTGGATGCAATGAAAGAATTTAGACAAATTGGTTTGGGTCCAAAGCATCACAGATTCTCATGTAAATGATGAAGGTCTGATAATCTGCATGTATTAGCACATGTCTGTCTAGGATGTCATCTGTTCTGATGACAATTTCCTGAACTGTCCACGTGGAACCTTGTCACTATCTTTCCTACCCCATCCTGTTGCTGTGTTTCTACCTACCCTGTCTCCAGTCCGTTCCCCCCTTGTTCCTTCCTTTCTAAAGTCTAGTCTATTTTTCTATTTTCTTCAGTCTTTTTTTCCCTATATTGTTTTTCCTTCTCTCTGTTACTGTCAAGTCTTTCTAACTCGCTGTTGTTTCCAATTCTTCCCAGCTCTTTTCATCTGAATTACAGCGTTCAATATTTTCTTCACTACCAAAGCTACAGCAACACAGGAGGAGGAGTTTCTCTTTTCTTGTTTCTCGAGAATGATGTTAAATTACTTGTGGCAATTATACAATTACAGAAAAAAACCTTCTTTAGTTCAGGTTAGACGTTGCATATTCAAAGCATTTTATTGTCAGGCTGTACCAAAAGCCTCAGCTGTTCTCATGGGAACTAAAGTTTTGGAAACTTACATCTTAACCAAATTTTGGAGGACTTTCACCCCATGACACTGCAGGGATACTTTCCCACCACCAAATTTCAATTTCTTACTCTCTAGCCTGATAGTGTTAAAAATTTAAAATTAAATGTCCTTATTATTTTTTAAATAGTGAATCATTATTTACTTGCATCATTCTTGAAATTGGCTCATCTGTTTAAACTGATACTTTCCAAAATCTTTCAGCCTTAGGCACAGCACCTGGGAGCACAGGAAATTCCTAGGAATGGTCAACACTAGCGAAGTATGTAAACAACTAAAAATAGGTCTTATTGTGGAAGAGTTTGAACATGCTCACTGTAAGAGCTCTGTACTGTCAGCTCCATGTGTAAGAGACAAAACAGAGAGCCTGGCTTTCTTTAGAGGTACCTTGGGAAAGGCCTGCTCATCTCCCGAGGCAGTTCACATGCACACTATTTCTGGGCGTGTTTCCAAACACTGGAGTAAATGCTACTCCACAAGCCAGGACAGGATTGAAAAACTTGCTCTGTAGCCCCTGTGGTCTCAGAGAAATAAGCAAAAATGGTAGGGAGAGCTTGTGGTTTATATCCTCTTTAGAGATCCCTGAGATTACTGTCTCCAGCTGCTCATTGCCACCTCTTTGGAGTTCATAACCTCTGCTGATTTGCCAATGGCAGATACAAGTGGAGGGTTAGATCAGCTGGTTCACCAGTATATCAAATCTGAAGGGAAAAAAAAAAATCAAAGCTGGAGAAACTTAGTCTGTTGTTTGTTATCTTGATTTGTTTGTTTGTTTTGTTGTGGTTTTTTTTATCCTGGAAGGACACCAGCATAGTTAGTATACTTTGGTGTAAAGGCCAATTTACTACGTTTGGTTTATAGAATTTATTCTCACAGAAATGTCACTGTTACACAGTTCATCTTCAAGTGCCGGTAGATTAAGCACTATGGTGTTCTTAAACTCAGGTCACCAGCACCAAATCGATATTAGCCAATGGTTTTCTGATTAGCCCTTTATTGATTTACCTTAATCTAAATGTAATGATTCTCTCTAGTAACAGTAATCCCTCAGGAATGCCATGACTACTTTGATGATAGATGACATAATTTCATTACCTTCTTTTTGTTGCTTGTTTGTGTGTTTTGTGGCATGGCTACAGTTCATAAAGAGGGTATGTTCCATGAAGAACATGCCTGACTCCTTTAGTTTGAACTTAGTGATATCACCATTAAGAAGATTAGTTAATTAATTTCTAAAACTTTTTATGTAGTTAATCTGTAATTTTTACTTTCGTGACATAAAGAATTTTAGGTCTGTAGTATTTGTGAACTGAATGAAAATAGTTTCTAGAAAGAGATGATTATGGTATGTCATGGACAGGGAGTGACTGCATAAGAGTATATTTTTGCCTTCTAAGAAGTGGGTCTCCTGAGGAAAAAGTGATCTCAAGCCTAACTGAAACCTAGTTATGCTATGTCAGTAAAAAAGGTGTCAATGACCTTTTATATTGTCACAGAGTTTTATCAGGTGTGTTCTGCTTATGTATAAAACACTTTCCCTGATCCCTGTTAGCTCTGTAAACACCTCCTAAGATCTGTAAACCGAGGTGGATACTTTGCTTTTCAATCTTACTGCTATTAGTAAAGCACCATGGGTTAAATCACACCATCATTTAAATTCTTTGCTCCCGTTTGCTTCTTTCTTAAAAGACATCTTTGGATAAACTTGTCTGAATCTCTTAACTTTCAGTGGGATTTGCACAGGTGTATCTGAGGACAGTCTGGCCTGCAGCAGGAGACAGCATATGAAAGCACACATAATGAACACATGACCTGAACATCTGGGTCTTTCACTGTTCTTTACTGAATAGAAGTTCATTTTCAGTACCACAAATCAATATGATTGTCACTGCTTCAATAATACAATTGAATTGATTTAATATGAATGTAATGAATATTCAGTTACTGTAACCAGAAAGATTATCTTCCTTTTCTAGATTACTTTCCTGCCAGGAGAAGATTGCTATGTACTGACTTTGGTGTTTTGGCTGCTGCAGTTTTAAATTCTCAAAGCAACAAGGAATCTATTTTTTGCTATTTAAAGACTATTTCTAGGGGAGATTTTGCAGTTTACCTCTTTTTTTTTTAACTTCACATTAACCAGATTTGTTCATTTAACAGGGAATAACAAAATAAAGAAACTTCATTCTCAGTTCTCAGCTCAAATTACTGTTAAAACACAGCAGTCTGGTGTCCCTGTGAGCTTACAGGAATCGAACTTCTTTAGGAAGTATGGAACAACTACAAACTGTATTTGGCTATGTTTTATTCTCTTTAAACCCAATTAGTGTATTTGCTTAAAATACATCTTGCTGAGAAAATGACTTTTGATCCAAGGCTAGTGTAGCATGTTTTGGGACTCCCTAATCAGGCACCTTGAGACATATTTTGTGTTAAAATGCAATTCTGCTACGGGTGCCTGAATTCATACCTGGAAAACAATGACTAAAATACGATTACCATTCAGGGGCTAGTTTATGCCATGCAGATTTTAATGGGAGAAGGAAAAGAGGGTGGTAATTAGTGCTTGCAGAATCAGCTATGCTAGAGGAGGGGTTAACACCTTTGTGACTATGTCAGCTGTGTAGCTGAGGGTTTTTTTGAAAGAGGAGGTTTAGAGGCTTCCTGCCTAGTTGAGGTGCTCTTCTAGCAGTAGCTGCCTGGAGGGAGGGTGCTTCTGACTTGCCCTAGCTTTACTTTTCTTTAGTTGCTTAAGAATTCTAAGTTAGATAAATCAGAATTTAGAGTTGCAGGTAAGACTGAGAATGATTTTTGCCTCTTCCTTTTCTGAGAGGTGATTTGTATATGTACCTATTTAATGTTTTGTGGTTAAATCCCTGGAGGTGTTGCCAACACTGACAGCACGTTGGTCTGGGCCTCCCCAGCTCCCCTGGGGTTTACTGGTTGGTGTCTGCCTGGGTACCTCTTCCCTTCATCTGAGATTGGCTCAATGGGTAGGCAAGTATGTTTGTCACTGTCTCCTCTACTTAGTTTTACCTAGCTGAGCTGTCCTGACAGCAGCTTAGAGATGTTGTCTAAACCTTGGTAGAGAGAGCTAATGGGGTTACCTGAGGGACTAACTGGTTTTGCTGGCCTGTGTGCTGCTTTTAGCTTTTGCTGGCTTCGGCACAAGGAAATGTGGGTGCATTCTGCTGCTGCAGCTTTCTTGGTCTGTCTATGGTGAGGGTGAGCTAGAGCTTAACCCTAGAGTTGAGGTGAATCTTATTACTAAGGTCTACATTAATCTTTCTGACAAGGGTGCTGTATACCTCAGTGCCTTTCTACTGGATCCAAATGAAGTATTTTTCCTATGGACAGTAATCTGCTTTAAATACAGCAAGCACCTACACAGCACACGAAGAGAGACAAGCAGGAACTTATGCCAGCATGCTTCAGCTATGTATTAGTGAGATAGTTCTTGCCAAAAGCTAGCTCAGCAAACAGGAAAGAAATGATGTTTTTCCAATCCCATACTGGATCCGTCTACCCTTATTATACGTATAAATTTGAGTAAGTCATAAATCAGGAGCAAGTAAATTGTACAAAGGCAGAAAGCCAGTCAATCATTTCTAATGATTGTGTTATGCCTGACAATATCTTTAGAAACTGCTTCTGTTATGATGGGGATGAAGGGAAACTTCCTAGCACAGTATCTCCTATCCACTGTGCTTTTAGTGGTCTGATAAGATGATACTATGTTTGAACGATAAACATCTGATTTATGGGTGTTTTTATTTTTTTAAAAAAAAGGAACAAGTAAATCTGACAAATGTGGTAGTTGGTTTGAGAGAGATTTGGGAACAAAGCATGTGGTAGAAAAACATTTGTTAGGCTTCACAGAAGCAGAAAATCAATTTGCCTCCTACAAGAATGGTTGTTATCTCTGGTGTGCATATGTCAGTCCATCATTTCTTTGGCCTCTCGGTTAAAGATATTATCTCCTTTAATGAAATTTAATTCGTTTTCCCAAATGATCTCAAAGTCAATGATTATTTAAAATACACACTAAATGCACTTCTGTTTTATGTTTGGGAAGATTGCTCTCATTCTGCTAGTATAAAGGGCCTACCAGTGAGCATATTTTATGGACTGTACAGAGAAACAAAGGTCAGTAAATCAAGAGGCATATATTCCTTTTGCCTTTTCTTTCTACTTCTCCCATAAGCTACTTTCTCACGGTGACCCTCCCCTTTGGAATAATATCCTTTTTAACATATGCCAAGTCTCTTCTTTCTTCTTCAAAAACAATCTTAAAACCTGTCAGCAAATGTTTCCAGTCTTAATAGCAATGTACCTTTTCTGGAATCGTTGCCTCATTAGGCGTCTGGTTCTTTGCCTAAAGTTACGTATGGAATTTTACCTTTAGTGAAATGCTGTACAAACAATTGGGGTTTTGTATGAAGTGTGAGAAAGGGTAATTTCCCTTCCCACTGAAAAGAGGTGACTTCAAGGAATAGATCACAACTATTTAATGGAGCTCAGCAGGATTGAAAAAATCTGTACATCAGATCAACACTGAACTGAGAAAGAGGCTTAAATAGATAAAGATTTCAAAAGCTTGTATTTGACTAGCAAATGAGTGAACTTTCCTGTTATTAAGATAAATAGCATTGGATTTTAACCAAAGTCTAAACGTAAAGATAGGTAATATTCTAATGTCTTTGAATCTAATTGTTCTTTCCTTAACAACTTCGCTATGGTCAGAATCTCATCCAGCTCTTAAACAGCATTGAGCTTAGGGGGTGGGGGGGTGGAGTAGAGGTGCTTCAACTGACTGTTGATATGCAATTTACAGGAGACAAATAGTGGGTTCAGTTGCAGAACTGGAGACTTTATAACTTGAATTCTCCAGCAGCAAGTTCCTACCTGGTTTTCCTTCCGGAGATGTGATCACAGCTGGTTATTCTTCTGCCTTTGATGCTGGGGCTTTGTTTGTATGTTCATTGTTCAGCTGCATGGGAGACATCAGCTACAGAAATATTCAGAAGTTAAACTATGAAATATAAAGAAAATTCAGTCTTTATAAAGAGCTTTTCTTCATCAGTACTGCAGGGATTATGTACTATTGTACGAGATTTAGATCAAATCATAGTGCTATATGAACACAATTTTTAATATGGAAGGAGACAGAAACAAATTCACTGTCACAATTTTACTGGAATATTTATCATTAAATTGGCAAAAGAGAGCTAACTACATTCTCTCGTGCTTTTGCCTATTGATCTTACTGAAAAGAGATGCACATTTTCCTATTAATCCACCTCCTCTTCAGGAATATGCTTAATGAAGCTTACAGGAATCCCATGGGATGATTTATTCAAGATCACAAAACTCCTGGGTTGTTTTTTTCAGACTTTGGTTTTGTTTATCAGATAGCTAATTCTGGCTTATTTTAGATAAACATAGAATTGAAGCAGGAAAGGAGGAAATGGCCCTCCTGCATATCAAACTGTTTTTAAAAAATACAACAGAGTAAATACGTATTTAAATGCTTTGGTGATTAACCCTCTGTATAATCTGTCACATCTTAATCTTGCGAGATAGTTGTGCAATGACTTTTCTGGTTTCTAGATTGACAAACTTACCCTGAAGACACATCACTTTTACAATTTGCAGTAAGAGCTGAATCAGCAGCTGTCTAGCTTGAAAGGAAGAGCAAACAGCATATATTTATCACCACAAACAAACTGGTTGAAGATCATCATTATCTTCTCAGGATTATTTATTTGACCAAATCAATTAGCACTTTTGCCTTGCGCTTTCCTCTGTCACTCCTTTTTGCATAGCTGTGGACAAAGGCACTGTATGGCTCCTTACCAGAGAAGGATGCTCCTTGACATCATTGTAATAAAAAAAAAAAAATGCTGGTAGTTATGTAAACAGTCAAATTCTGGAGATTGCTGGTGAGTTTTCCAGTACTAGTTTTGATTTCTCAGAGTTTGATAAACTCGCTCACTGGGAAATAAAAATGAATACTGCAATAAATCCCTGGTAAAGCATGTATTTCTGTGAAATGGTGTGGTTCACCAATCCATTTGATTACCAGTCACCTCTAGGAGCAATTATTTTTAAAACAAGGCTAACTATTTATAGTGTTTTGTCTATCTTAAGCTTTTTGGCCTGTCCCTAAAGGTTATCAGTTCTTTTCTCTACACCACTACTTACACTACACTGTGACCAAAACTGGTTCTGAAAAACACAGCATGGGCACCCTTTCTCACTCTCTCTGTTAAAAATTTGTTTTTTTTTTTTCCCCACACCATTCTCCTTCATTTATCTTTGTTTTGTTGCTGCTGTGTGTTCCTCCTTGGGCTCCTTCTGGGACACCTCTCTCCTTGCCCTGCTGAGCAAGGCCCCAAGCTGTGGTGGTGCCATGTTGGTCTTTGCCTAGAAAAGTCTAGTTCCGGGCACAGACACACGGATGTCATGGTGAAGAGCATTGCATGAAAGCACAGAAACCTGACAGGAGTGTTGAGGGGTGCCTCTGTGGCCTGGTTATGCCCAGTGGTTGCAGGGCTGCCTCCAACCTGGGGCTGGTGGAGGAGATGCGCTGCGGGAAGGAGAGGGAGGTGGAATGGCCTGGAGAAAGCAAGAAAGGAGAGGAAGAGGAAGGGTGCCCAGTGGTGTTTGGCAGCCCTTTTATGCTTGTCTGTCTCATCTGGAGAGCTGTGCGCTCTAGGGATATCTGTCTCATCTGGAGAGCTGTGTGCCTCAGGGACTAGGGTCGTGCACAGTCCACCCCCCTCCCGCCCCGTGCTGTTGTTTAAGATGGCTGTCGCTGTGGAAACTGCCTGCCAGCCTGCGAATTGCACCCCGCCTCAACCAGCTGCCTGTGACATGTCTCACAGTGAGCAGAGTGTGATCTGGCAGCACGACTCCCCTGGGGACATGTGCTGTGCGTAGGTGTGAGGCCTGGGATGGAGGGCTCATTTCCTGAGCAGGGTCCTCCCTGTCACCACCATGACAACCCTGACGGTGCGCCATGACTGAGAGGGAAGCTGAGGAGTCCTCAGGGAGGGCAGTGGGCACAACTCTGCTGAGAGCACTGATAAGGGAAGCTGCCAGTGTAAGTTTATCTTGGAGATGTCCTTTAGATAATGAATTCTTTTTTTTTAAGTGTACAGAATACACACTTTGTGTAGGTGAAAGCAGCACTGAAATCCATAACCAGGGGGGTTTTTTATGATTTTTTTGTATGCTGTCTTGCTAAAAAAGAAATAATCCTAAAGCAACGTACTGAAAGTGGTGCTGTAGTTGAAGCTCATGAATACTTAATATCTAACCTGGTGACTTGAGCAGTCATCAGAAAACAAGAATAGTCTGGAGAGCAATATATTTTTTGGTAATCATTTCAGATTATATAGGTAATTTAAGATGAACACCCTCAATGCTTTAATAAACTTCAGGTTTTTTACATATTGTCACAATATGAACATATCTCTCTGAGTGAAAACAGAATGCCTTTTATTGATAGTTTCAATTGAGAGCAGTAATTTGTTTTGTTGTCATGTCAAAATGTTAATATACCTTACTGCTTTTCTCCCTGTATACATGTGGTGGTTTTAGTCTGAATTTAGTTTCCAAACTTGTCTCTTGAATTTTTTATTATTATCTAAAATACAAGTTACATTAAATTACTGTTCGTACCAGGTAAGACTTGTTGAGACATTGCTTGGGAGTAACTGCATGACCTTAAAAGTTAGGACTACTATTGAATAAAACCATATGATGCCACCGGGTAAAATAAAAGAGGACAAGGTACTTAATTATTGTCTGCCTGAGTTATACTGTTGGGATCACCAGAGAGATAATAAATGTTACTAATTTGTGTTAACTCCAGTCATCTTATGGTCGTTCTATTTTAATTGTGGTTGATTATTTGCAAACAAGACACATTTAGTAATTCTGGTCTTAGATTGTTGTTACTTGTTCCTTAAGGTAATCTTGGACTGAATTTATCCAAAGAATATTGATGATGTAGGAAAACTCCCCATCCTTGTGTTGAAAAATGTCATAGAGTTCTGAGCAGCCAAAACACGCATGGCAGTCTTCTCCCTTGAAAATCTATAAAACAATGCCAGCATAATTGAAGCTCTCCTTGTTAGTAATCTAATCTTCGGGTTTTGATCTGAAGATATGGAGAGTGTTGGAAGCCTGCCACATACCTTGATAAGCTGTTGTAAAGGTTAATTACACATTGTTTTATTGTTTTATTTTCTGGTCTGAAATTTCCAGCTGCTGTGGCAAGGGGGAGATTCCTGTATAAAGAATGATCCAGCGGGAACATTCTTGGGGCCAGAGTTCACTGTGTTAATGCCTTTCCTCTGGGATGAAGTCAGTCAGGGCACCTATGAGAGGCTTGCAGCAGGTAATGTAAGTCTAGTGAGAAAGACCGCAAGAAGCTGAGAGATGTAGACTGGAGGTGAAGGTAGAAAGAGGCTAGTTTCAGTATGAGCCTTTTTTAGGATATTTCTCCATTTTAATTTGATTAGAATTTGTGCTACGCACTTCTGCAGTAACTGCCTTGATCAAGAAACATAATGCACAGTCTGACTGGAGCTCTGTGAACTCTGTTGTTCAGACTAGCAGTGCAGATCTGAACAGCTTGAATTCTGAATGAGATAGAACGTGGTTTGAATTGACAGTTTTGATGATAATCTCTCAGCAGCTTTCTGCAGTGTGATAGGACATAACCTCCTCTGCCAAATGAGGCATTATCCCGTTCACAGACAGACGGGAAAAGGAGTTCCTAGTGAACAGAAATAAGAAAATACAGCTAAAAAGGCAAACCTATTGTATTCAGTTCATCAACTTGAAAATTACTCTGGAACTGCACCCTCATTTGAGATGGTGGCAGAGCTGTCATAGCTGAGTAATGCTGCCCAAACACTTTGCCTGTGCAGGGCAGACATAGGCTGAATACCTTAGGGACAACTGAGGAAGGGCATCACTTCAACAGGTTAACGTGTAGTCTCTGTCCTGCTCTGGTTGGTCTGACCACAGCTTTTGCTGCTTGCTGTGCTAGGTAGTACCAGCTTGTCCAGGAGCAACTCTTCAGCTTAGTAGCCAGAGCCGTCTTGTGCCGAACATTGCCTACAGTAGCAGCCTGCTCGTGAAATTGGTTCAACAAATGTTGCTTTTATCTGTGTCTTTTATCTAGTTAAGAAGGTTCCTTTTCTTGCACTCCCCATCCTGTATGAATGACACTGCAGTATATACGAGTATAGTGGTATATTGATACAAGTCTGAAAATGGTTCTGGCAGTGATATGACCTTTTTGGTGAGAAAATTTGAAATGAATATCATTGCTGAGTTTCAGGTTTTCAGATATAGACCAGACCTAAATACTGTACTTACAAAAGGGGAGTAGATTTAAAGGCTCTGCTCAGATTCATTCAAAATGGCTTTAAAATATCTTTTGGGTTTTGCCTCGATTGTTTCATTGTTTTCAACACTGAAATATGGATGCTGTGCAAAAGAAAGCATGGGTTTTGGAAACAGTTAATGTGCAGTTATGTACTATTTGGTTGGAAAATTAACTAGAAATGTGGTCGAGAGTGTGAACCTCTTCTGCAAAAATTCAAGCCTGCTGAAGTGTACCATGTGTTTGATGAACACCGAGAAGTTTTCTACTAGAAAAAGTCCCTCATTTGGGAAATATTTGCATTCAAGCAAACGATGCTGCTGCTTGGACCACGCACCATCTTGCTATTGCCCTACACCCTGCGGTCAGGTATCTTCCTCCCTGCTTGTGTTAATGTAAAACAGTTCCTCCTCTAATGTGGTAATTACTCTGCAGTGGCTTAAAAGGCTGTGTAAATGCAGTGCAATGGTTGTTACAGCCTTGTGCAGTCCAAATTTAGGAAAACTCTTCTGACAGTGGGTTTCAAAGTCTAAATTTTTTTTTAAATTCTTTTAATTTTTTTTTTTTTTGCTTTAAAAAGGAATCACTAAGTCTTGTGAAAACAACCTGACAAAGCATGGAAAATTTGAGGCACACTTTAAAAGAGAAAGCAAAATGCCTTCTGGCATTTTACTATATAAAAATGCCTATTGTTTGTATGCAGTTGCAACTCTTGTTGACTCTAATAGGAGTTGGATTTATTTATACGTCAGGGCTTCTGTAGTTCAATAGTTTCAAAAATATCAAAGCATGTGAAACAATCACATGGTTTTTGAACTTAATGTGAGGTTTGAAAACTTGTTTTCTTCACAGTGCCCCATTTGCAACCAGAAGATTTAAACTTTCAAAACTGAAATTCGCAGTCTAAAGATGAGCTTCTGTTCTCCTTCTGTCTCATCCTCTTGTGAATATGTAGTTTGGGTTTCTATAAAAGAAAAAATGTCTAGCCTCACTGGGTGGATGCTAAGGTTGAGAGCATTTTGAAACTTAAGTTTGAACAAGTAGAAGCATATAGCTATTAGGTGCAGACACTTGTGCCATTGCATTTTTTGATATGGAAGGTTTCTGAATCTTAAGGTCATATACTAAAATTCTCCCATGTTCCCAAAAACCCATTTCTTCCACATATCACAGAATCAGTCATCCAGTTCAATACCCCTGCAATAATCAGGGACATCTTCCACTAGATCTTGTTGCTCAGAGCCCCATCCAACTGACCTTGCATGTTTCTAGGGTTGCAGCATCTACCACCCCTCTGGGCAATCTGTTCCCACTCTGTCACCGCTCTTGTTGTAAAAAATGTCTTCCTTTTATCTAGTCTGAATCTACATGCCTTTAGTTTACAACCATTACCCCTTGTCCTGATGCAACGTGGCCTACTAAATGATGATTTTTGCACAGCTTGGCAGATACTGTGCCATTCATTTATTGGTGTAATAATGTTGCATTCTAAAATTCAGCAGAGCTCTTTTGATTTTGACCCAGAAAGAAACTAGCTTTAGTTTCTGGGGTCTTCCCTCATTTGATTTTCAGATCTTCAGGCAAAGAATACAAAACCAAAACCCATAAGTCTACAACTTTCTTCAGCTTTTCGGAGTACAAGTGAAATGACAGAATTTTCTTCCAGGTGTTAAATCTGGAAGTAGAGGTGTGAGCTTCATTTTGAATGTTCTTGAGGTCATGTGCTTATCAAATGTACTGGGTGGAACTCTATAGACCAGCATTCTGCAGGTGACTATGTTTTGGGGAAACCAATGTGGAGATGGAAGCGATCCATCTATAAAGTTAAATACAGTATGTATACTACTTTGGAAACATCTGTTATTAAAATACAGAAGCAATGCTGATTTCTTTAGTTTCAAACACTAGGAGAGGGTAATTGTTGTAAAGAATGCTGTAGTGCAATGTACTTCAGCCTGAGTTCTCTAATCTCACTGAACTGCAAGTGATCACAGATGCATCAAAATATTATCTGTGAAATGTTTGCCAAAAACTGAAGTGCTGACAGGCTTTGCTGGAATCTGACTCCTGTCATTATTAGCACTTGCTGGCATCAAAAGCTACAGATTGCTAGAAATTGCCAGCAAGCAATTTTAACACAAAAATTACAGTTCTGTGTACCAAATGTGTTCTGTTTAGCTTAGTGATAGGTACTGTACTAGTCATGTTTCCAACAAAGGATGGGGACCACAACTCTTCTAAGGCAGGTCAAAGCAACTAAACTTGTCCCTCCCTCCCCTCTTCTCTCCCTCTCTCCTTTTCCCTCCTCCAATTTTGAGGTTTCAGCAATAAGTGTCTGGAATAAAAAGCACATTACTTGCCCTTGCTATTTGAGAATGCATTCAGCTTCCCATATGTTTTGGAATCTTGTTGATACAGGAATGGACAATTTAAATAGGTGTTTTAATTGAGAGAGATATCATGCTCTAACACTACCACCTTTTCAAACTAAAATAAAACTATCGGTGAGTGAGAGGGGAAAAAAATTAGGAATACATATCAGATGAACTGCCTTGGTTACATACAGCTTCAGACATTACATTCCATCTCAGGAAATAAATACGGTGTATTTCTGGTCAGGATCTGATATTTGGATAGGACAAGAGGAAATGGCCTCAAGCTGCATCAGGGGAGGTTTAGATTGGGCATTAGGAAAAATTTCTTCACAAAAAGGGTTGTAAAGCCCTGCAACAGGCTGCCCAGGCAAGTGGTGGAGTCACCATCCCTGGAGGTATTTAAAAGATGTGTAGATGTGAGGCTTGGGGACGTGGTTTAGTGGTAGGCAGTGCTGGGTTAATGGTTGCAATTGATGATTTTGAAGGTCTTTTCCAGCCTAAATGATTCCATGACTCTATAAAGATTACAGCAGAATACAGTATTTTTTTGCATGACTCTTACTAGTCACATATGACAATTAATTTTTCTCTTTTATTTAGCGCTCTAGATACTGCAGTTAACACAGCTCTTAAAGTGGTCCTCATCTTTGCTGTGTTCCTTCTTCACTCTTGATTGTTCTTGAATTCTGTAGTTTTACAGACAGTTCTGCCTCCAGTGATTTGTAGCTGATGTAAGGACAAAGTACTTCATCCTTTGTTCAGCACAGCTATAGTGCATAGGATACACTTTTGTCTATGTATAGTTTCTTGATACCTTAACTGCACTGTGCCTGGACTTTCAGGAATATTGTGAAAACACAGGACTTGTAGTCATTTTGATTAAGTAGATTTGTATATATCCACATTGTTCTTCCCCTTTGCCCTACTGGTTACCCATCCCCACGATCCTCTTTCCCAACTGCTTCTCCTGTTTCTTTCAATTTTCCCCATCTCACAAATCCTTATTGTAGTAGCAGTGCCTCTGGCAATGTTTCTCTTGTTGTCTTGCTTTAATAACATCACAACTTCCCTGGAGCGCAGTCTCGCATTGCTGACTTCTGCCGAGCTCAGTGTATCAAGGTCACTCAGCCACGCTGCCTACGCCCCTTCCTCCTCGGGGAGATGCGGCATTGTGTGCGACTGGAAATGTGCCACTCGCTCCGATTGGGATTTCTGACCCAAACAGATGTGGTTTCAGATCACTGCATTCTATACGTCACCAGCACTGATATATTTTGCAGGCATCATTTAGAGCAGGCTCCCAAAATTCTATAGTACTCTTTAGAGGAAAGCAGACCTTATTAGAGTGCTGAAGTAATTGGAATTGTCCTTCATTCCAAAAGTTCTTCACTGGTCACAAGAACCATCAGTTTACAATTTTGCTTCATTTAAGCACTGTTTCATCAGTGGTTTTAGGCCAACATGGAACTGCTTTTGTAACAGGATTAAGCATTCTAATTCTTTTAGGAAGGAATTTGATTTCTAGAAGGGACACTGAATTTCTGTTATATAATGCCACCTCTTTTTTTGAATGGATGTTAAATGGACAAAGCTGTATAACGTGAAATTAATATTTGTGTATTTACTTGCATGAAATATTTTTATACTGTTTGCTTTTGCTTTTCCATTCAGAAACTAGTGCTGTAGCTTGTAGTGGCATGCATTTAAACAATGCCTAACGTTAAAAATGCATATTGCTAGTTGAGATCAGCAAGGACTACCTTGAGTTGGAATGCTTTTCTGGATTTGGTCCAGAGGGGCAGACTGGGGGAGGTGTTTAACTCCTGGTGTATTCCTAAGAGATAAAAATGCCTTAGTTGCCCTGATGTAATCTCAACACCCGCCCCCACACGCACTTTGTCAAGCCTTGTCACCTGGAAGTGTGGGATAAAGCATCATAATGCTAGTAGCATACTCCTCACAGTTCTTCAACTCTTTTGGACAGGAGGAGATTTTAAAAAATTGCAAGAAGGTTTTCACTGCAGCTCTTCCATTGAAAGCCAGTTATTCAAAACTGCAGATACTGTTAGGAAGTTAACAAAATCATTTGACTACATTGATGATCAGGGGCTTAAAGGCATTAAACCAGTGACCTGGTAAAAATTATTGGTGTCAGATAAAGGCATGCCTACATTAACAGAGCTGGGGCCTTTTAACAGCTTTTAGATGAAATGTGTTAAAAGAATGGTAAAAATGACAGTTCAGACAGCAGTGTAGTCATCTGCAAAGAGAGACAGTGTGATATTTTCACATGCAGAATTTGATTGTTGCAATATACTAATGAAAATGATGAAAGCTGGAGAAAAATAAATTCCCAGCCTTTTTGTTTTGTTTCGGTTTTGGGTTTTTTTTAAGGAAAAAATATAATTCTTTCTATGCCAAATATTTGGGTAATAGGAAATCCATCTCATCTTGCAGTTTGGATCCTTGCATTGATCTGAAGCCTCATGTAAGCTATTCCCAGCAAAAGTGTTGTCCTTTGAACTGTATGTTTTAGTAAAGGGGCCACATTCTGGAATCTGTGTGTATTCCCTAAGACTATTTGGTCCTCTGATATTGCTTGTTGTCTTCTGGATCCTACCTGTTCATAAGACACTTACATAAAGAATTTCTGCAAAGTCTTCACCATTTAGTCTTGATTAAGTAGAAACTGGACTTTGTGTGTTAAGCAATTCAAAAGACATTGTGGGAAGGTGAACATTTGGGTTTTTTTAACAGATTAGCTAATCTCTTTTGTTCAACAGTCCAAGAAACTTGTAATTGTGAAACACGTCTGCCTCCATACATCAGCCTGACTTCCCAAATACTTTGGCACGCAATATTCTGAACTAGCTTTTTGAGGAAAGAAGGTAGTCAACTTGAATTTATTTACAGATTGACTGTGTCACAGCCTGTATCGGGTAGGGTCTGTCAGGGTTATTTGCCCACAGGCAGCACTGTACCAGTGTGACAGTATGACTGCAAATGTTGAGGCTATTATGATCCTTTGCAGAACTGAGCATTGCAGGAAGAGCCATCCCCAATCTGCACACCACCCATTTGATTTGCATGGGATTTTGCTCCTGTCTAATGACCTTGATTTTGTTCCTTACAATGACTGTATCTTGTTGCGTTCTGTCTATTGTAAGGTTGTGACTGTCACAGCACTACTTCCTTTACATTTAAAATAGCCTGAGATAGTGTAAATTTTAAGCAGTAATTACTGCTATATTAGACATCTTGTCTGCTCCAAGGAAAGTTTGCATCAATTAGATATTAATGATTATATGTAAAATTAAAACCACTAGTCCCTATCTAGAAAATGCCTACTGTGATAAGTCTATTATTGCAAGCAGATAAGAAATAGCAATTCCCATTTGTAGTGGTTAAATGACAACATCATTTGCCTGAACCTTTGTCCAATTTCTACTCTTTGACAATGCTGTAGTAGAATATGAAGTCTTGGGCAACACACGCAGTAAACAATAAAGGCAATTATCGTGGTGTTGCCGTTAATGAATGACCTTGCTAACAAAAGCAGTCATTACAGTTAAACACAGCAAGGTTATTCTTCTGTTTCTTGAAACACAGGGTAGATTTAGGTCCTTTTTTTTATTTAAACCATCCTGTCTTCAAAACACTGTAGAAGTGAAAAGCAGAACTCCAAAGAGATTATTAATGTGTGGAGTATAGAAAAGCAATTGAATAGTTTTTTCAAATGCCAACATTGCAGTGTTGTATTTAGTTCACTGATCTAAGTTAAATAGAAGAGTAGCAGTACTGGGAATTTTTGAGGAAAACATCTTTTTTCATTCTGCTTGAGCAAAAGTGACTTTTCTAAACTTTTCATTATATACTCATATACCGTGTGCTTTTAATGTTTCAAAGTTAGTTTATTTAGAAATATAAATTTATCATATGCAAAAGTTTATATGGAATAGGGACACTGTAGTTGACAAAGATAAGACAGTTTTTGAAACAGATTTTGCCCATGAAGCTTGGCAACTGACTTTTTATCCTCATTGAAAGTATGACTTTGTTTTCTTGTGTAGCTCTGCTTGCTGGTATTTTGTTGAGGCTGAGCGAAGTAAAAGTGTAACCAGATGAATTCATTAATGAAAAGAGGAAAAATATTTTTCAAATTATAGTTTTACTATCAAAATAAAAGCTAGTGACTTTTTTTAAACCCAGGAGTCCTTTAATATAAAATCCCCATTGTGTAAGTTCTCTCCTTTACTATCCTGGCAGAAGATTCTCCTGCTTATGTGACAATAACCTACCATCTGTATGTTGACTCTACAGAAGGTTTTGTGTAATATGTTCTTTCAGAGAACACTGCAGTTGGAGCTTGGGTTACAGTTTACCATGGCAATCCGTCAGAGGAATCTACTGTCAAGAGGATGTGTGTTAATCTTTTAATTTTTTTTTTTTTTTTAATTAATGTTTTAAAAGGTTTGTGTTTATCACTGACACGCTGAGCAAGCACTATTCTAGGTTTAGTTTTAGAGGGAAAGCTTGCCATTCCATAGTCCTCCTTTGATGTTACAATAAAAGAGAGATAATGATAATTCGTTCAGAATCTCATCCAAACACCTGGTTAAATTGACTCTTTTCTTTCTTTCTTTTTTTTTTTTTTTAAATTCCCCTATGATTCAAGGTGAGCTGTAAAAGCTTCTGTCAGTCTGCATCTAAAGTAGAGTCTGAAGAGTAAGAGGAATGGTTCCCATAGTATACCAGAGTCTTTTTAGAACTTAAAATAGGAGTAAACCAAAAGGGGAAACAACCACATGAGCCAGTTTTGCTTTCTATATAAATGACCATGTAAACATTTTTCTAAGATTCTAAATTAGCAAAGCATTGATTGTTCTTTAACATACTATGTAGTAAAATTGTTGGGGTTTTTTTTGTTGCCTTCA
Organism: Megaceryle torquata; assembly: GCA_024611175.1. NCBI lineage: Eukaryota > Metazoa > Chordata > Aves > Coraciiformes > Cerylidae > Megaceryle > Megaceryle torquata. The sequence goes on along the minus strand of JANIJG010010712.1, from coordinate 206,696 downwards.
ACCATCCTTTTATATTGCTATAGTAGTATATGTTGCATCTTTTCAAAAGGCATGGATTAGCATTTATTAATAGTAGCTGTCACGAGAAAACTCTGAGCTATCACCTCTTGTCACAGAGTAAATCTGGAATGGAATGGTATAGAAAAGATTTTATGGGGTTTTTTTTTTGTGTTGCTTGGTTGTTCCTTTTTAGACATCTGCCACAAATGTTTTAAACTTAAATTCAAAGCATTCAATCTCTATATTCAATATTCAGTTTATATTTTAATTTTCATTGTTTTATAAATTCCACTATTTTTTACTTCTTAACTTACTGCTGTGATTCTGAGCAATTTATTGCACAGAGATCCACGCTGATGTCAGGACTTGTGACTTGAGCAAATTGAATGAGGCACCACACACACAAGTAAGATAACCCTGTTACCCAGAGAGCCCCCAGGATTCTTCCTCTGCCTTTTACACACCACCTACTCTACATGAATACTTTAGATTCAATTTGTTCAGATTGAAGCTAATCACATGGAGTCAATTTTTATTTACCTTGAGAGTATTGTTAAAAATGTGGCAGAAATTATTTAACAACTAGGAGAAACTGAATTAAAGTTGAAAAGTTTATTTCATTTGCAAAAAAGTTCCAGTGGTATTAGGCAAGGAATGTCAATAAAATGTTGAATGGCTTGTGCAAATAGCGTAGCTGCTTTCAATTATGCACACAAAATTCCAATAACTTGAAGAAAAAATTTAATATGTTATAGAGTATATTAATTTTGAGTATACTTGAGAGAGTAGCTTCAGCAGTAAGGTGCCTTCTCTTACAATACTTTTGTTTACTCTTCTTTACCTCACACAAGATGCATGCTCTGTAAAATCCCCTACAGTAGTGTCGTGGGGCTGGCTTTGTGGTAAGCCTGTCCATTGTGGTGGTAGGAGCCAGTTTCGTGGTCAGGTTCCTGGCCACGATCACGGGATACAGGGATTCACTTTCCAGCTTTTCCTGCTTATTTCAGTGTAAACATGCACAGGGAACACTGTTACAGGCTGCTGGAGATGAAGCACTTCTGCAAATGTGGATCCTTAACTTACGTGTTTAAGCGGGTGCTGAGCTCTTCAGAGTTTAACTTTGGGGATTTTCTGCCTTCCCTGTTCCACGGATGAGCAGCATTTTTTTCTGGGTCTCTTCTCTATGCTGATGGTGTCCTCCTCTAAGGCAGGCCTATCTCTTCTTTTTTTTATACTAATATGCTCTGAATATGGCAGTATCTTTGAGCTCAAGTGGGGCTCCTAGTCAGTCTCTTGGTGCCAATAATAAGTAGTCAAGCTCACTGGCATCAGATTGCTGGCCTCAAAATACTTCCAGTCCAGCATCACTGAAGTGCATTTTTAAGTTATCCCTGAATTGCATTTGCTTCAAAAGTAGAGCTTTCTTACTTCAATAATAAATGCTTCTTACCATTTGTAATGGGGAAAGGACTGAGACACAGGAGGCTGCTGGATGTAACATTTCCACCTTCTTTCACTGTGTACCATTTTCTAATGGTACCTACTTTCTAATAGCACCTACTTTAAACAGCACTTGGTTGCAATCTCTTCCTCTTTATGGGGGGGTTTGTGCGTTGTTTTGTTGTTGGTGGTTGGTTGATTGGTTAAGATATTTTGTTTGTTTCTTTGGGGTTTTTTTTTTAAGACACAATAAAAGCATATTCAGGTCCTTGGCTTCTTTTGGGAGCTGAATGATTTGTGAAAAAAATTTTGCAATTTGTGACGGCCACCTGCTCTCTTGGTCATGGTTTAATAACACCTGACCAAGCATGAAAATGTGCCGAGGCCATCTGCCTCTCCCCATAGCAGGCTGGGGGGAAGGCTACTTTGCAGTGTTGTCTTATTAACTCCACAGCACAGCATCCCATTCAGAACCATATTATCAGTCCCGTGTGACCCAGTTCATTTGAGAGAATGTGGGATCTGTTCATACAAGACCCTGGCAAACAATGGTCTTTATCTTGACTTCTTTTGCCATAGTGCTGCAAAATCCTCTGTGTGTTTTTGAAGAGGGCTTATTGTTAATATTCTATAGAGATTCTTATTGAAACTCTTTGAATGAACCACAGGGATGCTGCCTGTGTCCATCTGACCATGTATCACAGGACTACCTCTGGATTATATTTTCTTGCTTAATTCTGCAAAGCGCTAAAATACATTTTCAACTTTGAACACAGAAGTGATTCTATTGAAATAAGTACCAAAATAAAAAAAAAAAAAAATTATAATAATAAAAAAAAAATTAAAAAGGAGGAAAAAAAAAAAGAAAACCTTTCTTAAAGCCCAAATTCCACTAAGATTCCTGTAACAAGAAAACTGTATGAAGAAGTGGTGGCTTATATCCACACGGAAGATGTTGCTTTAAATAGTAATGATAATTAGTACCTTCAGGAGCCATCAGCCTGGTCTGTACTTATATAATACCTAGCTATATAATTAAGTGATCTTATTTTCATTTTGCTCCTTGCTTTTTCCACAATTATCTGTTTAGGTCTTGCAATTCAGTCTGTGAGGCTTGACACTTGAGTTTGCATTAGTCAACCAAAGCTTGAGCCGTTATTGTACAGGTAGCTCAGTATGTGCAGAACACCTTATAGTATTAGTCCAAAAGCTTCATCTCCTTGGGCCAAAGGCCACTATCAATGTATTTTGTTGTTTCTAGACCAGATTCTGACTGCGACTTTATGTGCTATAAAAAAGCTCATGGAAGGCAGAAGCTCTGTGTTCTATAAGGCTTTTCCAAATCTGAATAGATAACAAACCAGAATAATAATGCATGAGCTATAATAATGATGGAGCTATAAGAATAATGAAGGGTATAAGTAGATGTCAGACTTTATGGACACTAAAGTTGAATTAACTATAAAGTTGAAAGAACACATCTTCTATTTTGGAATGAAGCAGCTGCCTGCTCCTTCAGGAGGCTGTAGTTCCCCTGATTTTTCCCTCATATCAATACTGAAATTTTCTCTAAGAAATATATAACTTCTTTTAAATGAAAAAACCCAAATTGCAGTAATACAGTGAATTAGAATCTGTCCAGTAGAGTTTGTAAATACTAGAGGGACCGTGAAGGGCTTTGCTAATCTTTCCCACTGCACACTTCAGCATTTCAGATTGTTTCTGTTTGGAATTTAATGCTCAAACTTGTGGTCAAATGAACATCTGGAAACAAGCACTCTATGTGGTCCTATCCCACATTGACTACTTATTTCCAAAGATTTTCCTGCTGTTCTTAAAATTCTGGAAAGGGAAAAAAATATTTTGGGGGGAGAAAATGAAACATTTTGCCTAACTGAAAATAATTGCTTGATGTTTTTATTTGTGGAGACAAAGTTAGAAAGTACTCATGTTCCTCTGCAATAAAACTTTTGTAAAATAGAAATATTATGATAGTAGCATAGCTGAAGTGCCTAGTTAGTAAAGAAATGCTGGGGACATATTCACGTGTCCATTCTTACATTTGCTATGCAGTTTCTTTCATAGTCAGTGGAGAAAAGACGATTCACTTATGGGGAGCTTCATCGGGGGAAAAGGAGGTGACTGAAAGAAGCGCAGTTACAAGTAATATGAGCTGAAGTCCATTTCTAGACATGTGCCATTGTTCAATTTAGAATGTGACATCAAAAATTAATTTTCACCCCATTTTCATGAAATGCTTGAAAAATTTGCAAAATGTAATTCTTTTGATGATGGATTTAATTTAATTATTAAAAAAAAATTAAACTAGTTGCTTCTAAGGTTTGTATTATGCAGTGTTTCATTATGCTTTGATAAATACTCTTGTGATATTTGGTCCCATTTATGTGCTGGCTTGTCAAAACATGAGTCATTCTGAAATGTTTATGTTCTAGGAAGGCAGGAACTGTTCTCCCTTTGGAAAAGAGAATCAGAAGAAAATATTGATCAATTTATGAAGGTAAGAACAAGCTTATCCAACATATCCTCCCAAAATAGCGTTCAGATCCAGGGAATTCATTCTTATGTGGAAATGAAAAATCTATGGAAATGATTTTGCAGTTGCTCATTTTCTGGTGGCTCCTTCTCATGGGTGTTCTCCCTACCTCCCCAGGCTGGGATCTCATTTCACAGCCAAAGGCAGGCAGCAGCTAGGTTGAGACTGATACCAGGTTTGATAGTCTATTGTGTATCTTACTGTTTCTTTCTTAACTTTCATAACAAAACCCAATCATACAGGTCAAAGAAAATAGGTTAAATGCATGACAGAACTAGCTGAAGGTTGGTCTGATGAAATAGATTTCTGCTGGGAATAGGAAGCTAATGAAATTTGAAACTCTTAAAATTAAAAAAAAAAGTAATTAATTAACAAATTTAACTTTACATTTACATTCTAAGAAAAAATAAAATATTCTTTTTTCCTCAAAATGGAGCAATGAAATTGGAAATACTATAACCTTAATGAAATAAGTGATTGGTTTGTTTTTTAAATAAAGTATCAATATTGTATAATTTGGGATTAAACTATTTCAAAGTCTCAGAAATTTTCACTGGATGAAAATTATTGGTGGCCTTTTTTTTTTTTTTATGAATGCAGTGATATAGATAAAAGGCTAGGTGGCTATTACAAATACTATTAGTAGTAGGCTCATTGTTCATATATATATCAAGCTGTATTTGTCCCTTCCTACCTAACACACTCTCTACTTAGAAAAGTTAAAAGGCTACATAATTCATATTCTTAATCAATCAGTGTTGCAGAGTAGAAAGGCCACGGGACTGAGAGTTTTGTTAACTCTAAGTCCTGTGTTTGCCCTGCCACTTGACCTAGAATTACAGAAGAAAGTTCTGTTACTGCTGACAGACACAGTTCTTCCTTTTCTCTCCACCCTCTGACTTCTGCTCCTCTTTTTCCTTCTGCTTTACAGACTGTGCCTTCTTCATCTTAAACAGTGACACCTTTATCTGACACCAGAATGCCTTCTTAGCAGTCCATGAGATCACGTATGTTTTGGGTTTGCTTTCAAACTTCTTACAGGTGACTCTCTGGGGCTGGTAAAACTGTTCAGGAGAAATTAGATTTAGTTTTGAGTAACTTTCAGCTGCCTTGCAACACTTAAAGGTTATTTTATCCACCACAAAGGCTAAAATACCCTCATCTGAAGTAATTTTCACTGTTGGGCAGATCACAGGCAAAGCTGCTTGTTGAGTCTCAAACAGCTATCATTCTGCTGCTGACAGCAGCTATTTACCACGCCTCCTTCAAGGTGGGAATTAGGTTTACAGCCTTGGTCTACCTAGAAACTCAGCTTTTGTTGTTATGAACAGACAAACATTTATTTTTATAGGCTTACAGGACGTAGATCCTCATTAATTTCAGAGGGTCTTTGGCCTTTATTTGGAGACCATTCTACAACTTTAACTTGTTAAAAATACAGATTGTCTATTATGCCTGGGTTTTAATTATGATTTACTGAAATCAAGGCTTTTAAATTAGAACACCATGACTGATGAAAGCAGTTATACAACGGAATCCATGAGAATGTCCAGTCTCTGCTTAGAGGCTTGTATTTCACAAATGGGCTCTAGCGTGTTGATATTTCAGTCTGGAATCTGGCTGGCTACCCTTTGGTGAGTCTACAGGTATCTGCAAGCTTTCTGAATATCTCCCAAACACAGATGGTGTGGTCAGATCCATCAGATTTCCATTCTTGGTCTATCTTGGCCCATGTGTTTTTTATCAGTGCAAAATCTCTACAAATGTTTAGCCTCCAGTATATTTACTTTTGAACCAACATTGCTTTGCAGTCTTTGTATAGCAGAATGTTTTGCGACTAGGTGAAGATCTTGTATTCTTTTACTTTAAAATTAATGCTCTTCCAACCTAATTTCACTTGTTTTCTTATTGCTGAACTATAGTCAGTTGACAATTCCCTGTACAGTTCCCCATTGCAAGGTTTTCCTACACAGAAGGAAGCTCTCTGCTTTGTTTTGCAGCAGTATTTTCCACAGAGACCTGTCATCCCTTTAAACTATCTGTGTTGACCAATGTTATGATAAATATATTGTGACTTTTGTTTTGCTCTCAGTACCCATGGCCTTTTCTAGAACATTCTTGTTTGTATAACGATAACTTAACATCAGTTTGGCTCTGTTTACCTGTTGTGCTCCTACACGCAATGTGCTAAGGTCACACCAGAATAGATGTGCATACTCCTGAAAGCATAGTTCATCTAGAGTCTGATCTAAAGAATTCTTTAATTACTGTAGTTTGTGTAAAATTGCTGTAGGGATTAAATGCTGGAAAGAATGAAAGATCCATGCTTCCTCACTCTCGCAAGTAAATGGTGTTGAGTTAATATTTGAATTGAAACAAGTATTATATAATCTCATCCTCAGGGTCAGAATCTGGTATTCCTAATAACACTGATTATGAGCTGCCTTTAGGGAAACTGTAGAATGAAGTGCTATTCACTGTAAGGAAGAATTGCAGAGCATTTCCCCAAGATACTAAATGTAAGCTAGAATTTTCCATGTATTTATCTGACATACAGTTGTATTATTTTAGGGAGATCTGTTTATATTGTCGTTTATAGATGGAGGAAGAGGCCAGTAAAGCACTCAGTAGACTATCTGCCATTTTCTGAATTGTTGCCAATAATTATGTGTCTCTTTTGAAATGATCTACTAGTAATTCAAACTGATGAGAATGTGAGATGTGCCAAATGATTTGGCAAAATATCAGGTATGTCTGAACATGGCAGTTCCTGCTGACCTCCTATATAAAATGACATAATATGGTGTGACTTGCATTGTATAACATTAAGCAGCATGTATGAAACTGGAAAATACAGTGACTTCAAGGCCAGGGTAGTGAGAAAAATACATTTTTTTGGATGTCTACTTAAAAAGAAATCTTGCTGGTTTTGGAATGTCTTTTTGGTCTAGTATTGGAGGACAGAGAATGGGTTTTGTGGCTGGATATTAGCCTTGGCTCTGGTCAGCTAAAAGATGCTGTTGACGATATGAAGGTAAATTATAGGGTAAACAGCTGGATCTACTTAAGGTCTGGGGTTTTTTTCTGGATAGAGAGAGAAAAGGAAATGAAATTTCCTTTAATAGACTGAATCAAATTATTAAAGAACAACATAATGACATTAGCTATTATCAGAGACTGGGGTTCTCTCCTGGGCTCAGAATTTCATGCTTTAGCTTTAAATAATAAGTTCCAAGTAATGATATTTAAATATCCTTTCTTTCATCTGTTAGTACCTTGCCCCATACACTGATCTCACTGACGTGAACCAAGCTGCTTTCAGAGCAGGGGGACAAAGGGTGACAGTCTGGTCTACAGAAAGATGCATGTGCTGGCTCTAAACTGAAGAGAATTTACAATTAGGAACAGGCAAAAGCTTACCTGTGAAAACAGGCTGATGGAAATGCACTAGCAGCTTGCCAAAATGCCTTAAGAAGTGGTTGTTTGTCTCTGTAAAATACATGGTGCATCTGTTTCATATTTTCATTCTTACTGTGGTTAAAGAAAAGGGATAAGTAGAAGCTGGAAAGCTAACAGAACCCTGCAGCCTGAGATTTGGATTAAGAGCCAGTGGAAATGGATGAAAATCTTTGACCAAAAATTTATGAAGTCAACTTAAAAAGTTTAAGACTAATAGTTTAGTTGTGCAAGGAACTAAAATGATTGAGTGTGGTATTAATACACTACTGCAAATATAATTTGTGTTTCTTATAAATTTGATTTTTCAGTAGTGCAAAGAAACCTTTTTTTGTGTGTGTGTGGCTTTTTTTTAATGATTTTTTGATTTTTTGCTTTTATTTAAGCAAAACCCTGAGCAAGTTGCAAGGCCTACAGAAGGAATTCAGGAAGCATTAGTTCAGAAACAGTCACGATTTGTTTCCTGCACTTGTCTGGGGGCTATGGTATAGTACAAGACAGTGATAGTGATATTTCACTTTGACTTCACTTTGACAAGCACTCTACTCCTGACATGAGTAAATCCAAAAATTCAGTTTAGTCCATAGTCTGTAGCTTCAGTCATTGAGTAGAAAGGCAACAGCTCTGAACTGTACAGTTCTAGATGGGCATGTAGGTAGAGAAAAGTTGCCTTTGACACCTAGCTTTGAGCACTTGACTGCTGGAGATGTGGGTGGTGACACTACTGAACTACAATAATAATTTCCTTGTCTCAATATTACTGTGGGGCAGGGATGTTAATACAGAAAACCTTGGTTTAGCTATTCTATGGACCCTCTCATTTGTCCAGCATCCTAGTAAAGATGTATATAGGTTTTGTGCATCCTAGCATGGCACTAGCAGAAGCTGGAAATATTATGAATGCAAGTGAAGTATGAAATGGACAAAGTATGATAATGTTAGCTTACGAAAACTAAGGTATAATCTATGGTAATCATAGGTATAAACAAAACTCATTTATTTTTCAATTAGGGAAACAGAATTTACTACTTTTTATTGTCCAGGCTGGAACAACACTCAGGTTAATTTTCTTTCTTTGCAGTTATTAGGCCATAGCAATGATGAATTCCTGCCAAACAATTAACAGTCCCGTTCCTGTTTTGGGTTTTTTTTCTTAATTTAGTTTTAATTTTTCTCATGCTTAGTGATCTTGGCCAGCTAAAGCTTTATGTCCCATTTAATTCTGAGTCAAGGACTGGGCTCAGTCATGCCTGTGAACACTTGTCAGCTTTCCAACCATTCATCTTCATAGCCAAGGAGCAGGAAAAATATCTGCAGCTGAAGGCTGCTCCTCCTCCAGATTGCTTTTTTTCTCTTGTTTTACAAAACTATCCTTATGCAACACCCTTATGCTGTGACGTAGTGCTATCTCCAGTGAGACTTTCTCCATTCTAAGTCATTATTGCCTATTATAGTCTTCCTGCCTTGAGAGCTGTTCTAATTATATAAAGAGAACTGGCTGTTCATAAAACCAGACAAATACAAATCACAGCTTGCATAAACTTTCATAAGGAAAAAGCAAGCTTTTGTCATTTGCTATTAATTTCCATCATATGCCTTCTGTATAAAGAGATTAATGGTTTTGATTTCATACAGTTAGATTCTTTTCATAGTTACAGTTCTGTTTTGCCCATTCATAGCAATGGATGTGAAGTGGTCATGCTCAAAGGACAAAGTAGTCAATGCTGTTCAAGGAATACTTCAGCACAAGTGCCACCAAGAAAGAGACAGGTGATAGCCGTGGGTGACTCTCCTGAGGAACACATCCATGTGGGATGAGCAGTTTGAGAGAAGCTTGAAGACAGGAGGTAGGGTAAGGAAGTAGCATCTATCTCACTGCTGTCACGGTGGTAATGCACACACTGCATTTCAGTTTAGGAAAGGTATGTTAGTGTGGACTGCACTGATCAGAACAGACGGCATAGAAATGTACTGTAAAACTTGTTCTTGATTAAGCATTCTCTCTTATTCCCCAGCCTGCCTACTGTCAGGGCAATGTGTTACAAATTAAGTGCTTGAAAACTCCTGTACCTTGTTCCTCTACAGAAAACCTCCCTGACAAATTCTTCCCCTGAGTGAGAGTTCACTAGCAAATTCCAGTGATGCTCTGGGTAGTTGTGTGTTGTGTAAACTCGTCTCTTAACCCGTGAACTGTGCTGCTTCTAATTTCAGCTGAACACGTGTGACAGGCCAGAGCTGTGGCTCATGAAACCAGCTCTTTTGTGCTAACACTGCAGCTGTGCTAGGCCACCAGGCACAGTGTCTTATTCCTTTGGATAAAGAAATTGTTTGTTCATGTACTCTGGTCTTGAAGTGTCAATGTTCAGGATGGAGCCATAGTACTACTCATGGAAGCTTTCCTTTCTTATATTCCTGTGTTTGTTACAATTCAGACAAATGGTTCAAAAATAAAATTATTCCTTCCTTAGTCAAACTCCTGCTGGCTATTGTTGATGTCTAGCTGCAGCTGAAACTTATCTCTGAAAAAGGAAGGAAAAAAAAAAAAAAAGGCAGAAGTGTTGCTTTTCTGTCTAGAGCTGGTCAAATGACTTTAATTGTACAATATTTTTTTCCAAATAGGATGTTTCTATTATTGGCATAGTTGGCATAGTTTTGCTGACACAGACACTTGTCTAGGGTAGGAAATTACTTTAGATAATGTCTAATTGTTCTGTTTAAAATCCAGCAGAATCCCATGTTTATTGTTTAGATTGAATAAGTAGAGGTATTAAGTTGTATTTGTGCATCCTAACACAATTAAGTTCTACAACTATTTAGCTTTCCTTCTCTTCTTGTTATCTGTAGCTTTGCTACTTTCTCTGAAAAGAAGAGGTAAGAGAATTGAATATTTTCTTCAGCATTTTTTTCTTTATTTCTCCTGGAATTTGATGAATTGTGTTTAATAAGTAGCTGTATTCTTCTGCAGATCAACTTCTTTCTTATTCTAGCTCATGACTCAGCTGTATTTCCAAAGGCTGCATCTGGTGTGTGTACTTCCCCCACCTTCTGGAGTGAAGTATATTTTTATAAAGAGAGATCACTTTTAAAAATACATTTCTAGTTCAGTTGTTTGAAATTCTAAGCTTTAATTGGCAAGGCCAAATTCAAGTTCATAGGATCTAAGCATACAGCAGTGACTCACTCTTAGTTTAAAATTGTACACACCAAATCTGGCTGTGATTTAATATGCCAGTTATTAAACTACTGTGTGCTGCCTACTGCTAGGGTAATAGTCATACTGCCCTCCTGGTTTAATTGTGCTGCTTCTTATTTATTTTTACTACAGATGACCACCTCTTTTCTACACTCTGCAGGAGTGTATTTTCTTGCATGGAGTCAGGCTGTAAGGCAGGCCCCTCCTCTTGGTAGGAATCTACAAATACTTGAAGAACACTTGGGTTTTTTTTTTACTTCTACACAAAGTCAGGTGGTTTTGACTTTTTTATTTTTTATATGAGTAGTCTTGGGGATAAAAACTGTTGCAGGCTTAGACAGTCATTTTGGTTGAAGTAGAGCTCTACTTTCTCTCAGGTCCTCATTTTACAGTACACACTGTGCAGAAGAAAAAGTCCAAACCCAGCCTTGTAAAGATCAAGTACTTTCTGATGCATATGCTGCTTGCAGTCTGATTTTTGTGTGCTGCATGTTTTCCTAGGTCTTTAGATGCCTATTAAGCTCCTATGAAGTAAACAGAAAAGGAAAAAATAATAGAAGAGAGCTGTTTCATCTTACTTCATGTAGCTGTATGAGGAATAAAAACTGGACAGCAGGTTATAATGATGGAAGTAGAAAATAATGCTAAAAGGATTGAAGGGTTTCAGTATTAGTGTAAAAGAGAGCAACAAACCCTAATGAAGCTGTCGTGCCATTGTATAGCAGTAGCTATTATTGACCTGAGAGAAAGGTTTGGGGATCTAATGACCTCAGAATCCTGACTTGCATTTGGAGTAGAGAATAGAGTGAAGTGACAGTGTGAGTCCTCTCTCCACTGCTTGCAAATCAGTTTCCTTCCTCTTCTTACACATTCACTTTCTGCAAGCAACTTCTGTCTTCTGCTTTCCTTGCACTCCGTCTCTGCCCGAGGTGGCTGATGGCTTTCTGTGGAAATTCTTAAAGCCACACTCATTTAATCTTTGCAAATGTGTAGCATGAATCTATGAAGTTTTCTGTTTTAAAATACAAGCCTCCCTTAAACATTTTCATGAGTGTAGAGAGAGCGCATTTCACACCTGGTACCAGATCAATTATTCTTTGTTTAATGGCAACTTTTTTAAAGACTGTGTTGTGATATCTTTGTTATCCTTTAGTGATGAGGACAGGGAGCACAATAATAATTTGAAGCCTCGGTAGGTTTATGGAGTTAGATGTGTCACCATACATTATAAAAGCAATCAAAAGTGGTTTTAATGAGCTTCAGTGAAGCGCAAATCCCAGCTTCATACAGCTCATACTAGAGAGATTCTTCTAACAGAGCATGCTTTCCTGCTCTGGAAACCCACTACAGGAGGAAATTTCATCTTCTGTCACTGAACACAGGCCCTTTGACTGTACCAGCGAGTCTAAGTCTTGTGTAGGGATAATGGAAATTGAATGAAGTAGACTGATACTTGCAGACATGTTTTAGGTGGCCACCTTTTTTACTCTGTATTTGTAATGGCTGAAAACTACGGCTGAAGCAAAATAGAGTAAACTCTAGGATTGTTTTGTTTTGCCTTGCCACAAATTGGGTTTTCTGTGGGCAATTCAAGCCAAAGAGAATCTACAAACGTTGTTAAATAATAGTTAGAGTAGGACTTTTCCTAGAATACTCACAATACTGTAAGGAAAGTCCTGCTATTTGAAGTTGGGAAGTACTCCTGTTAATTTTAGTTGCTTTACATCAAGTCCCATTTGCTGTTTTAGGATAATTGTGATCCTGCAGGAATGGCAGTACTTACATGTGTTGCCACAATATTTAATGTATTACTTCTGCATTGCAGCTACCACAATGCTTTTGCATGTAACTGACTTCTGAGGTCTGGGGGAGAAATACACAATTCCTTTAGTGCCTAGGTATCTAAAGATTTGAAGATCTAATCATGTGACTTCCCAAAGGACTTATTTATAATCAAGGCTAGGCTCATGCCCTAACACACTAGACCCACCTCTGTTTTCTTAAACATTGTCACTGGACTTGATAATGTCTGTACCTTGTCATTTTGCCTTTCCCTATGTGGTCTTATATTGATCCAGCTTCTTTTTTCATATCCTTCTGGGCTAAAATATAAAATTACTCCCCTCTGTGGGAGAGGGAGTTGAGGAAGAGCTTACTGCTTACTTGAAATAGCATGCCTTGTCTAGTGGCAATGAAAGCTCTAGGAGACTGTCATCATTGGGTAGATAGTCCTTGCTGCTTGCCTCTGCTCTTAAGGCATTCATCCTGTTTTTCTGCCTATGTTGTCTCTGAATAATTTTCTGACTAATTTCATGTTTTGATTCCAGCTTTGTGATTATAGCATGGCAGCTGCATACAGATGTGGTGATGGTTGAATTGTTATTTTTCCTGTAATTGGGGTGATAAAGTCACTTTCTTTCAAAGCCCTTTTCTGAGATGGTTATAATTTTCTGAGTAAGTTATTTATCCTGAAAACTTGCATTACTTGTGGCCCATAAAATGAGATTTTAAAAATGAATTCTACCAATATCTTTATGCTATTTAGGATTTCCTGACTGTGAAAACTTGTGCATTGAGAAAATTATTCAGAAGCTCTCTTTATACTTCCTTAATATCATCGCCTTTATAACAGTTCGCATTTTATGTGTATATAATATGCTTATTTTGATGCTCAAATTTCATGTGACTGGTGCAGAGGAAGATGTATGAGAGTCACATTTGGACCATGAGGTCTGGAGCTCAACATACTTAAAATTATTTCAAGTGAGAATCTTTCTTAATGGAGATGAGATCTTATTGGGCTATTCCTGGGAAATGGTGTGCTCTTCCTAATCGCTTGAATGCGAAGCCATAGAATCGTAGAATCACTGGAGTTGGAAAGGACCTCTAGGATCATCAAGTCCAATCTCTATCCTAACATCTCTCTATCCATTAGACCAGAGCCTCAAATGCTACGTCCACTCATTTTTCAAACACCTCCAGGGATGATGACTCCACTGCCTCCCTGGGCAGCCTGTTCCAGTGCCCAACCACTCTCTCGGTGAGGAATTTCTTCCTAATATCCAATCTAAA
>JANIJG010010712.1:169659-192498 GCA_024611175.1 Megaceryle torquata | reverse complement strand
CGTTTTTTAAACACCTCCAGGGATGATGACTCCACTGCCTCCCTGGGCAGCCTGTTCCAGTGCCCAACCACTCTCTCGGTGAAGAATTTCTTCCTAATATCCAATCTAAACCTTCCTTGATGCAGCTTGAGGCCATTTCCTTTAATTTTATAATTAGTAATTTGGGAGAAGAGACCAGCACCAGCCTCTCTACAACCTCCTTTTAGTTGAGTTCATCGACAACTCATTCTGTACGTAATTGTTGACTTCATTTCCTGTCGTGGTACATGCTTGAAGAGATGACTTTTCTGTGTATTTAATTTCTAATTCAGTCTGGGTGAACACCTTTGCTGTCAATCAGGTGCCTGAGAAATTTTCAGATCTTAAGGTTTACAGCATTTTCTGTTCTGCAAATGCTGATGATCTTTTATCCACACTCATTCACATAGGTCGAAGAATCTCTCCTGCCTTTTCTTAAAACCCTCAGCAATTCACTGCTCAGGGTCACAGAGTAGCCCCACAAATGGTTGCTCTGGCACAACTAGAGGGTGACAGCAAATGGGCAAGTGGACAGAAACTCTTGGAACTCTGGGGAAAGAAAAGGCCTAGCCTGCCATTGCTGCTGAAAGAGAGGTCCTTATATATTTGCAATCTGCTGCTATTTTGTCAGAGCTTTTGAAGAGAGACATCCCAAAGCTTGGTGATTTTCACAAGGTTTCAGTGTGTTTAATGCTAAAAAAAAACCCCAGCCCTCAAACAAACAAAAAAACCCCCAAACCAACAAAAACCTGAAAGAAAGAAATAAACCTTGCTTTACAGACCTTGAAGCACTTGTCTCCATCAGACTGCTTTATATATTACTCCTGAGCTGTACATTGATATGCTGCCTGTTTGCCACATGCTCACAAAGATTTCCATCAGTGCCACTGTTGCTTTAAGCATCCCTGTGCTGATAGTGCTGGGGAATCACCATGGCCTGTGATGATACTTCTGTTCATGTGGTTGCACAGTGAACATGCAAGTTAATGCAGGGTACAACTGAGAGGATAATAAGGTAGAAAGGAACTACTCAAACTGGTACTGCTGCTGGAAGAAGTGCTCACGAAACTACATCTGTCCTTGTTTCTTGTTGGGGATACTTGGCCTCTCCAGTAATTCTGTTTCTCACTTCTTTCAAATGAATAACTACCACAGTGCTTAATTCAAAACAACAAAATCAATCACTTTTGACTAATGAAGGCTAGAAGTTTGACCTTATCTTTTATGGAATGGATCTGCCTTTGAGTTTTGCTAGTATAGTAATGCTATTTGGGAGTGTGGGAACGTGTGTTATGGGCAGTCTCCATCCCTCACCTGAGTAATAGCCCTGGCACGTATAGCAGCTCCAGTCAGTGCTCTAATGTATGTATACCAACAGCCTTTTGAGACTTCTCTGTTTAGTTTAGAGGCTTGTATGAGCTATTCTAATGAGGCCTTATGAAAAACATTTCTCCTTGAAAGTAGCTGTGGGAAACTTTAATGAAATTAATATGACCATTCTCAAGAAAGGCACGGGTAACACAGGTAGCACATTTTCTTGAGGTTTTGTTTTGTGGTGATATCTCTTCCTGTAAAGCACAGCAGTGAAGTCAATGAAAATGAGACAAAAGAGAGCAAATAACTGTTTAGTATGGAAGACGTGTGAACATAAACTTATGTCTACATTTCTTCACCCAGCACTGGCTTCAGCAAATTTATTCCAATCTCTGTAAATCCCTACAATATGGGTGAAATTGAAGTTAAAAACCATATTGTTTAACAACAAGATTACAGTGGTATTTACCCTCATTACCTGGGCTCTGTCAGTGTTGCTGGGTCACCAAGTCATCAATGTGTTTGATTATACTGCACTGAGACTAATTACACTGTTGTACGGAGCAATTTGAGGCTATAAAAGGGAGACCTTTCTTAGAGCTACTCCGTCTGTACACACACCCGAAGGCAGAAAAGCCTTTCATGTTGGCTGTCCTTTGTGACTTGCTGGATGAGCACCACTCAGTGGTCTCTGAAATGCAGACCTGATTGAGTGGAATATATGCTTGTCTGTAGATGTAAAGCCACAACAGGAGATTTAGCAATATGAGGTTAAGACATTATTCCCTCCAGTTGCCTGCCTATCCCATCAGCTGACATTACAGCCAGGAGAACAAAGCTGGCAGCATAAGACGTGTTCCCAGGCAAAGCACCCACGCACTCTGGCATCCTTTGACAGTTTGTGCCGGACTCTGAGTGACAGTGGCCGAGATGCACATGCCGTGTGATGCCAGCAGGGCAGTAACTCCTGGCAGAGGAGCTGAAGAGAGTTATATCTTCAACTCCTTCAGTATCACCTGATTTTACCTTTGGAAATGCCATCTCTGTTTGCTTTAACATCACTTCTTTCAGCCTGCCCTTGAAATTAGGATGCAGCAAAGTCCCTGACAAAGAAAGCAGTCTATCTCTATTTTTAAAGGAAGAAATAGAGCCCAGTATTTCTAATTAATTATTTTAGTAATATTTCTATGCCTTGGAATTGATCTTTAAGTGAAGAATGTAGTGTAATTTTTGTTATGTGTAATGATTTTTCCTTTATCAATGACAGTGCTGGACAAAGAATATTTTGTGTTCTCATTTTATAAAATAACTGATTCTTTTCCTGTTCCTGTGAAGCATCATATTAAATCCTTCTTATTCACATCTTATTGTGACTGTCATACTTTAACTGGCTATACTTTGGAAGGTTTTTCAGTCTTCCCAATGATCTCAAGTCTCCTTGAAGCATTTTTCCTTTCTCATCCTTATCTTTGCTTTCTATGCATATGATCCTGCCAGATCAGAGTTCTGTAGTTTTGCTATTGCAGAACATTTAAGTACTAATGGCTCCATAGCAGTGAAACTAAAGGGCTGGCACCTTGCAGCACAGACCTGCAGAACAAGGGCTTCTTTCTTTTAATTCATACAGAACAAATTGTTCCTGTCAAGGGGCATGTAAGAGTAGTGCTGGTTTATAACTACAGTAACTAACAATGGATTGGTCCTTTAAAATCAAATAGTTTGCCCTGTTGTATAGTTTGCCCTGTTCTATAGTATCATACTTACACTGGCAAATCTTCCCCCAGCAAACCTCAAGACTCCTCACCCTGACTGGACTTTTATTTCTGTCCTCTTTTCCCATTCCTATTGTCTTAGAAACAGTCAGCTGCAGGCTGGAGGCTACGTGCACATTCTCTACAGACAAGGCAATGGTGTAAGGTTGGCTTATTTTTTGAATACTTTAGTTCTGAATCCTGTGAGTTTTATCACTCCAGCCATATCTATATTCAAAGAATTCTGAGGTTTTGATACAGGATTGTCCAGTCTTCATCCAAGCAATGTAACTGTGCTTTGCCTCTGTTATTATATTATTATTTGCCTCTGTTATAATTGTGCTTTGCCTCTGTATGTTACATATTTGCCTCTGTTATTATGAACTACTCACAGTAGTTCTAGAAACTAGCTCAAAATTAGCTTGCATGATTTTTTTTGATTTTGTCTTTCTCTCTTTTCTTTCTTCTTTTTTCCCCTCATTACATGTATCCTGCATGTCTGTCTGTGAGTGCAGGAAATGATATCATTTATTGTTATATAAGATGTTAGTACATCTTTATTAGATCAACACTTTTTCACTAAACATTTAAGGAATTTCATTAAATCCATTGGAAAAGGTGATGACTTTTAAGTAAGGAAAACTAACAGAGGGCAGATTCTTCAATTATATCTTTATTGCAAATTTTCCCATTCTGTATAATAGAAATAATCAATTACACTAAACATGAGTACTTAATTCCAAATCATTTGGAAATTTTAAAATAAATTTTGCAACTCCAGACAAATGTATGTCTGGAATTATTATTTAACATATCATTGTTTCTTTTGTTCGTGGACTCTTGAGATCAGAATAACACATTTCTTCCTGTTGGGTAATCACTTAAATCTGCAATAGCTAATTTATGTGGCTGAGTATGAATTTACCAGTCTAGTGTCAAGCATGTGCATTTGCCTGTACTGATCTCTAGCATGTTTTTCTTAATTTAATGCAGAATTGTAACCTTTTACTTGCTACTTTTTTTCATTTTGGCTTATTTCAAAAAAGAGTGGTTGCACACTCTTTCATGCTAACTATTTGTATCCTCAATGTGACTAAAATAATACTGTCTTGTGAATGTGTCACACTTTTTTTCCCCCACAGCACCAGGTAGAAGGCAGTGAAAATCTATGTTAATATTATTTTGTTCAGCTTTAAGTAGTTTTCCACTCTCCTTTGTGCTCAGCAGAATAAACCAAACCCATATGACCCAGAGCCAAGAATAATAGTAGATCCTCCTCTTTCTTCTCCCTTCTCTTCCTTCTTCTCTCACAGAAAAAAAAAATAAAAAAAATCTGTATTATTTGGGGAGCCCAAACAAGTTAAGGCCCCACATCAAGTATCTTTTGAACCCTCTAACATTTCTGAAGTATGACAACGTATTTTGGCTGATTAGATGACAGGTGGTTTACTTAAGTTATGCTTGCAAAAATTTCCCTTCTCTATATTGCTGGTTAGAAATGCTGCTAATATGCATGAGTAATCACAATAACAGCCATCCACAACTTCAGACTTCATCTGAAGACCAATATTTTTGTGGGGGAGCTTAAAATAGTGTCTGTAAATGCTATGTAGCCATCTTTCTCTGGTACCTTATAGCAGCTAAGGTGGTGTTAGAAGCACTATATTATAATTGTACACAAAAGCTGTACTCCGCACTCAGTTTCTTATAAAACATGACACTGAATTAAAAGTGAACTTACAAGATTTCCACTTTAATAGTTAATGCTAGTGAAGTCTTAAGGGAGTATAGGGAAGAAGCCAAAAATCTCAAAAAATGCTCATGTGTTAATACAAAAACTAAAGCTTACTATTATAACTTAATAAATCTGGCCAGAAAATCTTTCTGGTGATGTTTCAGATCTTTTTTTCTATAGTTTTCTCCTATTTTTTGCATAAGCACAATTAGAAAGTATGGTGGGGTGCAAGAAAGGAAAAATCTGAGGCATGTTTAGATCCTAGCTTATGGTCTTCTGCATTTCACTTCTGGAAGGGATTTGAGGGATGAGCTGAGACTGGAAGTTTCATATGTTCAATGTTCATTTCTGCTTCTGGCAAGAGGAAAAAATCAAGACTGTTCAATATTTTAATTGTACACTGAAGTATAAAAGGGGATGGAGTGGGGAGTGAAAAACTCTGATGGTATATACTGCAACACAAATTTGCATACATATGAGATCTCTGGCATATGAACAGGAGCTTTCACAGCCATCTGTTCTTTTGTTGCACTTGCAGCAGTTCCAAATATTCACTGATGTGGTCTAAACATGTTTAATAAGCACCTATTGAAAGCACAGGTTGCAGGAAGCAAATTCTATGTTGTTTCTAGACTAATCTTGATGATTATTGTGCTATGTGTCCAGTCAGCTAGCTTTTTTCCATGCTTTTTTTGTTTTTTCTTTGAGAGAACCGTGGCTGTTCTGACATGTTTATCTGCTGGGAGTGGCATATTCAGAGACCAGGGAGTCTCCTTGTGGTGAGAAAAAAAGCTCTACTCTAGCTGGGGTCAAGAGGCTGGCAAAAATCTAGAGAAAGAGGAGATGATGACAACATGATGTCATCTGTCTTTACAGAGGAAAAACAGGTTTGGGGAAGGATACAATCCAAGTATCTCTCAACCTCCATCTCTCTTGTTGCTCCTGTAAATTAACGTTAGGAAAGGATTCAGCCCAGATCATTTCCTATTGAATTTTGCTAAGTCCAACAAGCAAACCATTCAAAACAAAAAAAGACTGCTGGAGTGCTTCAAGGTAATTTGTGTTGGCTATTGATTAGTCTAGGAGGTAAGAGAAAGGATGGGTTCTTTGTCTCACCACCACTCCCCATCCCCTACCCCCCAGTTTCTGGTTGAATTCCTCCTTTTGGAAACATGAAATATTCAGACAACCTAAACCAAATGTTACTTGCTGGAGGAATACTGTCTTAATTTATTTTCTCTTCAGATCTTTACTCTGGGCTCGCACAGGAAGGGGAAGTAAGATAATAGTGCTATATTTAGTTGATATTGCTAACTTTCTCCCAGTTCCTGATTGTCGGTAGTTACAGATTTCATAGTATCTGTCTGTAACTGTGAATGTGTCAGAAGTTGCTAACAAGCACTTGCAAGTGCGAAAACTAAAGTATAAATATTTTTAGTCAAAACAATTCCTAGATGATGGTGAATGAATAAGTGTCTAGTTGGTCATTACAATTTTTCCAATGACATCCATGCTGGAGAGAGCTCTGACCAACCTGTGACCCAGTGACCAAGGTCTGGAAACTTCAAGAGTTAAAATCTATGAAGTGCCTACAATAGAGCAGCAAGAGTGAACTTCAGAACTCAAACAAGGAAAGAATGCTTCAGAGCTGAAGAATTTGAGGTTTATATTTTCACTGAGCTTATATAATTTTCTAAATACAGCATTGTCTTTTAAACCTCCTTCCATGCCCTTGAAAGCACTTAATCTAAGGAATAGAAAGTATTAATGAAGGACTGGATCCCCATTTAGGACACATCTGAAGAGGGTATGAACATAGTCATACTTGCAGACATATCAGCAATATATGGCACCTTAAAACACAGGAAGGTCCTTATCAAAATACATGGCATGGTGAAAATCTATTTCATATTAAAATCAACATCTATCAAAAGAATAATAAATCTGTGACTGAATGATTTTTTATTTTTTTTTTTTCTGTAGAGCCTTGAGTAACACCTGAAATCATGTGTGTGGTAAAATCCAAACTATTCTGACTATTTGTGCTCATCAGGATTCAGTTGCCATATCAAAATTAATACCGTGGTAATCCAGTTAAAAGACAAAAGAATTTGTCCCGTTTCTGGAATTACAAAAAGAGACAATTTGGTGCAATTTGGAGAAAAGTGCAGGTCATGATTGTTTTCAATGAGAGTGACTTTATCTCTGTTTCCTTTTTTCCAGGGATCCATCTGAGTAGGAGGTAGTTTCTGGACTAAGAATAGAAGTTCACAAATTTGAAGGTGAATAATTAATTTACA
The DNA here is from genome assembly GCA_024611175.1 of Megaceryle torquata. Taxonomy (NCBI): domain Eukaryota; kingdom Metazoa; phylum Chordata; class Aves; order Coraciiformes; family Cerylidae; genus Megaceryle; species Megaceryle torquata. Next base: position 185,380 of record JANIJG010010712.1, on the reverse strand, counting down.
CTATCATAACTAAATTGAATTATTCAGTAGCTGAATAGGCATATTTCAGCACAAGTGGGTTGTAAGTTGTTTTTCATTTGTTATTGGGTGCCACAGATTATTGTAGACTTGCTGTCCCCATTCAGCAGACTCCTTCAGGGGAGTCCTTTTTGCTGCATAACTCTAGAAAATAAATCACAAACTAAGTAACTGGAGTTGTTTTATTGGCAGGTTATTCCATTTAATGAGTGATTAAAAAGGAGAGCTGTGGCTCTTGAATATCTGCCTGAAGCAGCTGGAATAGGCTAGCAAATCCAGAGATGTTGGACTGGTTTTTGAATGGGAGTTGGAAGAGTAAGTCTTTACAATAAATATTTCCACTTTTAATACAGATAACACTGGGCTACACAGAAAAATATGTGGCTGATATATAGTTAATCATGAAGCACACCAAAGTCACGCCGATGAACAAGCAGTCATACGTGCTCAATTTAAGCCTATAGGTCACAATAGCTGGAGATTTTAGGCTTTGGGATTAATCTGACTTTGTTAATTCCACATCTATTGAATATGCATTAGCATTTGCATATATGACATGATCCCTAACATCAGGTCTTAGCCTAAGAACCTATTTCCTCGGTAAGAAGCCAAATGACTATGTTTTAGTCTTAAAAATGTTGGAATCTAATGCACTAGAATTAGATACAATCTCTGTACCGCAACTGGAGGAAAGTGACCCTGCTGCCTTTTAGTCTGCAAAAGCTGTTTGTAATTTCTTGGAATGACTGCCTTCCCCCAGAGCTAATGCTGAAGGTTAGCACCCCTACATGTCTTAGTTTAATGCTTTGCCTTGGGTTGCTGGACACCCTTTTCCTTGGTTCTCTGTAGGTCAAATCCTGGAGCAAATCAGTCCAACAACTGGATTCAGCAGTTCTCTAAGAGACAGTCTTGTCCCACTGGGAAGAGGCCGAGTCACTCCCAACGCTGAGCTGTCGTGTTAAGGAGTTTCCTGTAGAGTGGTTCCAAATACAGAGATTTTCAGTTAACTAGCTGATTTTTTGCTTAAACATTTGAGTTCATTCAGTTATGAAACCATCTTTTCAGTTTTCACTTAAAACTAAAACCTTTAACTTTTAACCCTTATAGAAAGGTAGAAATCTGAAACAGTGAAACACTACAAAAGCTCTATCATCTACAATTTTTTGAAGATTAAAAGAAATTAAAACAGAACAAACTTCCCAGAACTCCAGAAAAAGAAAATTAGTAGTGTTTGTCTCTAAGATCATTCCTCTTTTCTCTCAGTTCCACAACCCTCTGCTTTCAGAGCACTGTGTGGACAGATTTTAGAAAGGGCAGCCAGTGTCTGGGACTGACAGTGGGAAGACTGAGAGCAGGAGTGAAGGATGACTGCTCTTGTGTGCAATGAGAGATGATGATCTAGAGTAATGATTATGAGGGCTGTATGCTGCGGGGAGCTCTGTGTCTGGAGTAATTAGGAGGCATGATCCCACCAGTAGACCTCTAGATCTTTGTACAGGATTCATGGTTTGGAAATTCTGAAGAAGTGGCTGCCCCCCTTATTATTTTTCTCTTACCACCTTTTCCCAAAACATCTCTCTCTTTCATCAGTCACTGTGCAGCTTCCTCACTTTTCACAGTCTATTATAAGTCAAAGACTCAGTCCTCTTCCTTCAATACCAGTTTCCCTGGGCTCCTGCTCTTCTTCCCACTTGTTCTTGTTGGTTTTTTAACTGTCTTCTGGCTGGATTTTTTTTGCAAAAGTGAAGCCCAGCTGCTGCTCCAGTAGGTTTCAGAAACACTGCATAGAGGATGAACATACCACAGACTTCTCAGGACTCAAAAGAATATGTGCAGAGTTAAAAATAATCATTATAATAGAATTATTCCAACTAAACCAGGACTTTTATTGCATTTTAATGCTGGTCCAGTTTGCCTGAGATAAAGGCCAAGCAGGAGCTGCTATGCTGCATCTAGAAATGCAGGCAATAGGAGAAGTTGGAAAGGAAAAGCACATTCAACCCTTCTGTTTAAATGATGAGAAGTTTCAATGGAAATAACTCTGTTAGCAAGAAACTTTCTTTATCTGACACAGGAAAAAATGTAAGACTCGAAAAATTGATATGGAAAATGTTGAGTACTTATGTTGTTTGGCTACAGTTGTGATGCAGATGGTTGTTCTAGATTTGTTTGTTTGTCTGATTGTTTGTTTATGTCCATTTGTTTTCTTTTTGTTCCTTGTGTCAAGGAAGTCTGGAATGCTACTGTTTTCTGTTAGATAACCAACAGCTGCTTAAGGCTTATTTTCTTTGCTTTTCTAATGCTGTTATTGTTTTGTTAGATCTTTTAGTCCTCGGAGAGTTGACAAGAGATGAGTTTTCATTGTTACAGTTTGTTCAGGAGCTCTGTGCAGGACCTAGGATTCTGCTTCTTCAGGCATAATAACCATGGAGCAAAAGCACAGTTGCTACATACCCCTAAACTCACCTCTATTGTCAAAGGTCTTACTGGATTGAAATGTTTTGCATCTAAATAATACTTTTTCTAAATTATTTTTTCCTGGAAACTAAAACTCTGGTTCTAGTTCTAGTAATTTCTGGTTAGGATTGATTGCTATAGCTCTTTTCTGCACAAGGAAGATCATACACTCTCCTGGCATGACTCTTTATAATAGAAGTTGCTGTTTCTGCTTTGGGTATTATTCAGCTGTTAAGTCCTAAGTGTTGGACAGTCTGTGGCCAACAAATCAAGCCCAAATATTAAGATCTGAGTTGTTTTTTAGTGGTTTGGGGTCTGGTTTGGTTTGGTTTTTTTCTTCTCCCTCCATTCCCTCTTTGTGGGAATGTGCTGCCCAGCTTCTGGCTTTACTCAGTCACTGACAGCAGTGGAGAAATGAAGCCTTCTCAGAGCCAGCAGTGATATGTGGTAGTAGCCAGATGCTATTTACTTGAGCTTTACTTTCTATAACAAATATATTTAGGTCCCCTTCAGATATGCATTTTATTTATTTGCAACCTAAACTAATCACCAGGTCAAAAGAAACCTTTCACACTCTGGAGGGCTAGGTCTGAACTTGGTAAAATTTGGCCAGAATAATGTTACCTTTGAAGTTGGTGCAAGTTTTAGGATACTGGCACATCCTCATGTCTCCAGTTTATTTTAGTGAACATAAAGTAAGTGACTGACAATAGGAAATAAATGTGTATTGTTATCAAATAGACACATTCCAAGTGAAAACCAACCATTCTTCCTAGCCTGTTGAGACATTTAATAATAAAAGGTTTCCTAGGTAGGCCTCTTTATATTGGTCTTTATTTAACTTTCTGATTCAGCTGCTAAGGATCCAGCCACAAAGGGAAAAAAAAAAAAGTAGAATACATCACACAGTATTTTATTTTCTTTGTTGTCAAAGGTGCTGAACTGTCTTATTTCAGTAGAATTTGTAATAATGTTCCATCAGTCTAGCTTCTTCTGGAAACTATTGAGTGTTTGTGGATGGGCTCGTGCCTGTTTCCTATGGCAGCAGACTGCCTTAAAATGAATGGTTACATTATACTTCAGAAGAAGACTGATATGGTTTTTAAGGTAGGGAATTCTACTTGGCCAAATAGATCCACCTAGTGTCACTTGTAATTTAAGTAATGGCACTGCCTGGTACCTCATTACAGACCTTTGTAGTTAAAGATGGCAGAAAGTGGCAACAAATGTCATTGCTTTTACAAGCAGCATATGAATTAACACGGGCATCACTGAACACGACAATTTTCTCGAATGCTTAAAATTGGCCTAAATGTGCTGCCTATATGAAGGACAGGTACCAAGTCTTGTTGCAATGGGTAATGTCAGAAATAGGCTGAGAGTATGGGACCTGAACTGACAGATGTACTGAAAGATATAATATACTTACTGTTTAATCATGTGGATAGAGTAGAAGTTAGAAACATTGAGAATAAGAAGCTTACAGTAAGAGCTACTGCTTAATCTGAGCAATAGCCTCTGAGGCTTCTTAATCTGCTAGGGGGAATTGTATAGATGCAATAAGTCTGACAAGACAAATAAAAGAATAGAGTCTCATAAGTCAGTGAAATTCTAGATTTTAATTTCTGCTATTCTACAGGGGATTGGGGAAAGGGAAATAAAGAGAGGAAGGCAAAACACGTGCTCTACATTAGTTCTGTTCATGATTTAGGAAGCAGAAACGAGTCTAAGATGTGCTGGGTTTTTTTGCTTTTGGAAGCATATTAACTGCAGGCTTTGAATCCCCAGTCTTGACTGAGAAGTCAAGATGGCTGAGCTGCTGATTGACATAGTTTGCGATTAAATATTGCTGTGGTGTCAAAATGCCTCAGCTAGGTCTGAGAAAAATGTGGTAAATACCTGTCTCTGTCCCACAGAACTCGTGGCTTCGCAGTTGGCAAGAAACGCAAGCTTGCAAGCACGTGAAAGGGGAGAGGGCTATGTTACTGCTGCCCATAATGATGTGCTGGGTAAGCAGGACTTGGAGTAGCTCAGTTTTGATCAATAAGAATGATACAAGGTGGGTGGGAGTGGAATGAGAAAAAAAAAATACTAGTTCTTAACGTGCCCATCTTAATAGTTTAAAAGTGTAAACAGAAATGCAAAGCTGGGCTTGTGTGGGAGCTTATCACTGTTAGGCTCGTGGCCACAGGAGGCAAGGTACTGCAAGAAAATGCCTGGTACTTAGAGGGACCACAGATAAAAGTTCCCCATATGTACTGCAAGAATGTACTGCTTGTTGCAACGTGTGTTTGAAGCAATGCAAAATAGTGTAACTTTTTCAAGCTAGAGAATTATAAAAGCTACTTAGCATATTTATTATTGCTAATTTAAGTCATTAATGTTGGAAGCTGTGCAACATAAACAGAGCTTTTCCCCTGACCTATTTGGGTTTGTTCAACAACTGATGATTCGATAACAGATGTTCAACAACTGTTCAACAACATGACAAAGTCGTGCCAGTTGTTGAACAGCACATTGCCTTGAACAATTGCAGTAACTTTTAAATGTTCTATCAAATATCCAAATTACATCATCTTTTGCTTATTGCACACTGGTTCCATGAATGCTAAGCAATGGAATTTTTAGCAGAAATTTTCATGAACTCTACAGTAGACAGCTAGAAACTATAAATATTTACAGTTCTTCTAAAGACTGTAGTAGATACATGATGCAGTAATTTAAATTCTTCTATATGTTATTATAAGGATCTTAAGAAATATTTCTATCACTTCCACGTCCAGCAAATCTTGTGCAAGAAAGTAATGCCTTTTGTGGGTTGCTGCAGTGCTGATAGCCATAAAAAAGCAAACAATATAAAGAAAAAGCTTTAAAACAAACAAACGAACAAACTTTTACTAATCTTTTTTGCTACATATGGCTGTCTTGCTTCCTTAGAACCCAACATGTGTTATACTTGCTTTCAGCTTTAACATCTTGTTTGTTAATTCCTCTCTCTCCTATGTTCTTCTCAGTTCTTCGTCTTCCTGCCATCTCTTGCTTACTCTCTGTCTGCATTTTCCTGAATTCCTGACCACAAAAACCTGGCTTAGAACTTCAGTTGACTCTGTGGGAAGTGGTGAATAGGAAGCATGGCTGTATTGTCATGAGCTGTGGCTTCATGCCTGTTGGAAGACAAGGGCAGAAATCATCTTTGTAATTGCAATAAACATTCATAAGAGTTGGAAATTTAAGATAACCTTTATCACTCCTGGATGTATCCTGTGCTTACAAAGTGAAAATCTCAGAGGTTTTGCTCTTAGCATATTATTTTCCCAGCTATAGGAATATTGCCAAGAATAACTTCAGGACTCATTCTTTAAAGTTTAAACAATGAACCTAAATATGTTTAATTAAAACTCAGAGAACCAATTATTTAATCTCCCTTTTCTCTCTTCCCTATTGTCACAAACAGTGCTGGAAACATCTTCCCCAGGAGGGCTACCACTAGTTTCTGTCAGTCCAGTTACTGCTGTTCTAACTCACCTGAATTTGGTGCTTTCAGTACAAACCCACTGGCCCTGCCAGGGGGTGTCCCAGGAATATGCAGAAAGGACTATTGCTGTATTCCACAGTTAATGCCCATTTCATTCTGAGAGGAATTGTTCTGACTGCAATAATTGGGCAGTTTTTTATAACATGAAAGTGTTTCTGTGTTGAGACATGAGAGGAAGATTATGTTAAAGATAGCTAGGTAACTAATGTTTTTGAAGCTAAGTTGTTTGAAGGCTTTTCACAGTATTTTTCAGTCATCATGTGGTTTTACAAAGTCACACATCTCAATGCAGTCAATGCCACTGGAGTTTGTGTCTGGGTGGCTCTGTGGGTGTTCATGCTTGGCCAGCCTCTCAAAGAAACACATAGAGTTCCTTTAAAAAAAAACCCACCTATTTTCTGTAAGTGTCATCTTGATATTCAAGAGGTTCACACTGACAGTGACATCTCTACCACTTCCTCCTCCCTCCCAATAATCCCATAATGTTCCAATGAATTTTTGGGGAAAATGCAACAGGATGATAATGATCCAAACCACTTGGAATTTGAACCTCTAATCAGACAGGTTTTTAAATGTTTATCTGTAAGAAATCGGCAAGAAATGGAACTCCTCAGGGGTCTGCTTGGCAGAGTGCCAGATATCTGCAGGGTGGGGGTCAGGTAGAAGGGGCCAGGCTCTGTTCAGTGGTGCCCTGTGACAGGATGAGGGGCAATGGTCACAAGCTGAAGCTGGAACACAGGAAGTTCCACCTCAACATGAGGAAAAACTTCTTCCCTGGGAGAGTGACAGAGCCTGGAACAGGCTGCCCAGAGAGGCTGTGGAGTCTCCTGCTCTGGAGACTTTCACAACCCCCCTGGATCTGTTCCTGTGTGGCCTGCCCTGGGTAATCCTGCTCTGGCAGGGGGGTTGCACTCGATGATCTCCAGAGGTCCCTTCCAACCCCTACCAGTCTATGATTCTATGTGTTGAGAGGCACTGAGATTATTGGAAACTCTTTAAGAAATGTTCAATATAAATTTCAATATAGAAATCTTATATACAAATAATTATATAGAAAATTATTTTATTTCAACATATCACATTGAGTAGAATTGATTAGCTTAATAACAAATGCTTTTCTGTTTGGTTTTTGGTTGTTTGATGGGGTTTTTTTTGTTTTGTTTTCTTAAGGGGGATAGGTTTAAGGCTTGAATTTTTGGGGGAGGTATGGTAATATACTGCTGTATATCCATTTCAAAATTATATGTTTAATTATATGTTTAAAGCCTTGAAAAGTGTTTTTAAAAAGGATCCTAAAACAAATACATCATGTTCTGCTTAAACTCAAATAATTATCCACCAGTGGAATCTACACTGTGTACTTTATAAAGCAAAGTCTCAGGGTCAGAAAATGGGCAAAGAACCATTATTTCCTTAGACCACAGAGAATTATTATCAATCCATGTATGTTTTAGATAAAACCAATGCAATATTTTCCAGATACAGGAAGCTGGTATTCTGAAGAAGGGAGATGAGGAGAACCTTATCAGCAGATAAGATTTGATTATCACTAAGTAAAATGCACATAATCAGCTCTCAGGAACTGTTACTCCCTTCGCTTAGTGCCCCTAATCAGGTTTTCTCGTTCAGTGAGATGAATGTAAATGTTGTTAAAGCTATTGGGATATAATGAGAAATAAAGACAGTTAAAGCAGATCTGTAGTAATTTGTGATACCAGTTAATTTTGCAATTAAAGTGCTATTTTCTCTTTATGATCAGAAATAACACACTGTCTTCTGTAATATTGATTGGCAAATAGCAAATTCAATCTATTATTCTAATCCTCTTAATTCTATTTTCCCAATCTCTGCATTAAATGAGGGGCAAGACAGCTGAATGTAAGAAAATTAATCAAAGCAGCCTTCTGCTTCCATTTGTGACAGTGTACAATTCTAGACTACAAGGCATACTTCACTGATGCACGACTTATTTCATGAGGCAGTCCAAGAAGAGGCTTTACGAGAGAAAATCTCTTGTTCACTAGGAAACAGCTTTAAAAATATTGTCATAAATAAATCCCTGGGCATCACTGGTTGGAGTAAGATGAATTACGATTTACATATCACAGTTAAGTCTAAGATATTTCATTATGTTCTTACTAAAGATTTTTTAGAGTCATTAACTTACATGCTGCAATTCTATGAGGATGCATCTTTCTGGAAAGAAAAGGTTATTTGGGGAGTGGGTTTAATGCCAATTTATTGCTCTCTGAATAAGCACATACTCAAAGCTTTCATAATTCTGTGTGCTCTAGTCATGTTCCAGGTTATACTCCTTACTGGACAGTTAAGTTGATAAAACTGTTCTTAAGATGTTTCTAGCTAAGAAACTTAGCAGATTAAAATGAATAAACAGGATGAATGTCTACATTTCAGTGTATCAAGAACAGTGTATTCTGCAGGCATCTCCTGCAGACACCTTGGCAGATTTCTGCTCTGTGAATTTTAACAAATCTAGTTACAGAGGGTACTTGTTAGCATCAGTGTATCAGTTATTCTAAGGTCATTATCAGTTGAAGTTCTCATATGTGTAGAAATGTCAAAGGAGGAGCCTTGTACTCTATTTGTTCCAAATTTGGAAGAGAAACGTGAATATTCTGAGAAATGTAGCAGTATCAAGGCAAATCACTAAGATAAAACTTTGGTATTTGTTATGATATCATCTGTCTGTTTGGGCAATGATCAGAACCAAGACATGTCCCAGAATCACAAAGGGAGTAAGATTTTTTTCCATTGAAGATGCATGGATATTTCCAGATGCCTTAGGGGCAGAGGCATTTGTGAACATTAGCATCTCAGGACTGACTTAAACAAGATGTATGGAGCTGGTTTTTGTGGGTTTTGGGGGTTTGTGTGTGTGTGTGTGAAGAAAGTATAATTTTTTTTTTGTGGAAGTGGTAGGTGCAGTTCAGAGTATCCATAAGTTATACAATGGATTTGGGTTTTTTAACAAAGAAACACACGATTTGTACCAAATAGGAGAAGAGGGCCTGTTATATCCCCCTTTCTTCCCCAACCAATGCATTGGTCTGAGGTGGTTTTTTTTTAAGCCTGTAATATTTGACTTCAATGTTTTTTTTTCTTTTTCATCTAATTCCTAATGGAAAGCACAGGTGGTAGTATGCTTGGGGAAATGTAATACTTCACAGAAAGAGAGATCTGCTTTGTCCGAAGGTAACTAGGAATCATTTGAGTGCAGCTGTGTCCTATACCCAGTTTGCAAACTTGGCCAAACTTGTCTAATTTGTCATTATCAAGGACAACACAAAATCTCTTTGGAAAGTTGTCAAAGACAGACAAGATTTTATATGTCATCTTATTTTTCTCTGGAAATTATACTGTTAGGATCTGTTTATGTAGGATTGAAGATCAGAAAGCATGACAGTTGAATCTAATCACTTTAGTTGGTAAATTTTCATTTAGAAATGGATCTGAAAACTGGGTTTGGTGTGTGGTTCCTCAGAACTGAGACAGCTGCCATAACAGTAAGCTTCAGTTCAATGTTATTTATGACTTTCACCTCAGAGCAGACATGAAGAAGGTCAGGATCCCCTAAGTGGCCAGTATGGGTTATTTTTGAGTCTACAGCTGTACAAGAGTTGTGAACTTCTAAGTACTGTTTATAATTGGGAAAGTCTGAAAAGAGGGATGACAGAAAGTTGTGACCTTCCGTACTGCTTTCATTTCTCTTTCCAGTTGACCAGTCTCAGAAAGTTTAGGAAGGTGATTTCAAGGATGAGTGTATCTGGGCTGAACATAACTACGGTGCTGCAGAAGCTGTACCTGTAGTCTGCATTGGCACATCTAAAGTAGCTGAGTAATAATACAGGGATCATTAAAAGCTGACAGGGAGACTGGGTAATGGTTCTGTGCTGAAACCCATGGCACCTGACATCTTTACTGTTACTGAGAACTAGTCCAGATCAAAGATACCTTGGCTTTGTCAATCTGCACTTTCCTAAGGCTGTGCAGCTGTACTAAAACGACTGAGGGAAGAAGAAGTGATGAAACCCTCAAATTCAGAAATGCTGCAATGGAGGCTTTTAGGCAGAAAAGAATCTCTGTGCTTCTGATGCTGCTGCTTAATCCTGGGAGAGGAGCAGGCACTTCTTTGATAGTGTTAGATTTACTGTGTTACCTTCTTTGGGATTTAGAAGCAGAATGGTATGGTACAAATTTCTCTGACACAGGGCTGCAGAAGGGAGTGTTTTCTATGCTTTTCAAAGACTTTAAAATACATCAAGCTACTTTTAAATCTGCACTTTTTCAGTTTGCTTTTAGTCAGTGGCATAATATCCCCTGGCTGATTTACCAGTGTTTGGAAAAAATACAGGCCTCATTCAAACCACCACGAAGCGCTTGGAACAATTTCTTGTTTTATCTGGATTTTCTGATGCTCTCTGGATGCAAGAAAACTTGAGAGCAAGGAAACTGATGATAGGAGAGCAGGGAAAAAACATTCTGAGGTTAAGCAGATGAATAGCTATCTCTGGAAAAACTGTTCCGTGCCCAGAACATTATGCAGTATAGAAACCTAATCAGCGGGTTTTCCAGTTAGTTAGAGAAGACCTTCCTCTCTCCTCATGCTAGCAAAAATTAACACAACTCCTTTTGCTCTCTTGAGACAAATCAGTCAGTCTCCAATTATTGTTTCCTCTTGAAACTACTTTCAGAAATTGCTTGAGGGGAGCAATCCTAAGAGCTGCAATAGGAATTTTATTTTATTTTATTTTTTAAAGGTTCATTTAAGAGTTTAAATTTAAAGAGGTCATTTTAGAGAAGTCCATTGAAATTTACTTTCTCAGCAAAACTGAGATCTTCAGTTAGTTGCTTTAGCTTTGGGGTTATTTCTACCTATATATATATAGCATATATATCTCTATATGTAGCACTCTGACCTTTTATGTTTATTCACTTTAAAATGCACGTATTTTTTTACTCTTATTTTCTTTTTGTCTGCAATTTAAACTTCTAAAGTTGAAAAAATATTATTCTGGATTTAAAAAAATTTCCATACATGTAGAGCTACAACAGTGCTTCTAAATTCTGCTTATTGGTGTTTACTCAGATTGGATTACAAACAAGAACATCAAATCAGCCAGTGGAAACTTGGTGTAGGGAGTGATGTAATGTGCCAGCCTGATTTATTCCAGCAGGGAAGTTGCTCAGTTCAGTGTATCATACTGCTTCATTGTACCTGGGTTATGTGTTGAAACCTATGTGTCACCCTCAGGAGTTTTATTTTTGAGGCCAAATTTTACTGTTCTCTAAAAAGATTAGAAAATAACTCCCAACTTGTAATAGCTCGCTCTCCCACCTTGGTGTCAATTGCATTTAATTAAAAAATGCTACAAGTTTATCATCATCCGAAGAGACAAGGTTTGTCAGGAGACTTAACCTTTTCTTAGACCAGCTGATACAAGCAGGAACACAGTAGATGAGCTTTCAGGCATCTTAGCCTTTCAAATGTTACTAACATAAGCACATCACAAGCTCTGACGAAGGTGCTCCGATGGCTGTCTAGTTTTCCTGTATTTTATCAGTTGGCCTACTGAAAGATACTGTTTCTCCTTGAAAATCTTGCTTTGCTTGTATTCGTGGACCAACACAGATGCAACAACTTTCTGTAACTTTCATCTAGGTCACTAATGAAGCTATTGATCGTCTCTGAGTGGACACGTGTTGAACCAACTTGACGTATCTTCCATTTTAATAATGAATCATTGCTAACCACACCTTAAATCTGGGTTTTTTTCTAACATACATGCATCTGCCTTTATAGGATCCTGTTATCTTGCTGTTTGTTTCTGACAAATTAGTCTTAGCTGTTATTTCTGTTGTTTACTACAGATAGCAGCTTTGTATGTTTTCTGCATATAGACCTTTTCTAGCTTTGTTGTCTTAAGCTTTAAATACTCTATAATGTCATCCTCAGCTCTTACAAAGTGTCATAGGTTTGCTGAAATAGGTGGAGAATGTCAGTTTTCACCTGCTGAAGGTCCAGCTCCAAATTTGAAAGAGTTGTGATCCTGTGACTTGCTATACTTCAAACTCCTCTTGAGATTCCTGGGGAGCCAAGTGTGAGATACTGGATGAGCAGGTGCAGATCCTGCAATGTCAAGGGGTATCATGTTAAATGAAAAGCAAGGATGGTAATGAACTTTGAAACTTCTGCTCGTAAAAATATGTAATCTCCTCCTTTCTGACTGTAATGCAAACTTGCCACCTTGTCTCAGAACACCCAGCCTTTGTAGGCTCCATATTATGTTGCAAATTTTGATATTTTTGCATCAGAAATCAGCTTTACAGAAAGGTCTCTCCACAGTAAAAAATACTGGAAAAAGCTAGAACTGAGATACAATATTTTGTGGAGCCATGTGAAGAGCAAAGTAAGTTGTATCAGTTGAAATTCACCAAAATGCTCAAGATAATTTGAGAGGAAATTAACATGCTTGGTTGAACCAGTACAGAAGTGCTTTTATTCCAAAAGAGTATCAAGTTCTTAAGTGTAAAGAAATACCTGCTGCTACTGTAGGTTAGCAAGAGTTGTATATCTGCTGCTTCCTGAATTAAACAGCATAACTTTGTATCATTTTCTTTGAGGTTTAAAGAGTGAAGGTATCTTAGCTTTCAGAACTTTAGATCCTTCTGACTTTTGCTTTTCCTCCTTTCTGACCTAGAAAAAGAAAAAAAAAACCAAACCTTAGTCTGGAAAATACTGAAGTATTTGTTCAGAGGTTGCAAAAAGAGGGAAATAAGCAGGGGCAGAAAGAGAATTATTTTACTTTATTGTGATGCTTTTTCTTCACACTACTCTAGAAGAGTTTCCTGGTGGGGTACATCTCTTCAAGCCCCCCACTGTGACTGATTATATGCTAATACCTCCCTGCAGCTGTTTAGCCTGAATAAACCATCTTGTATTTACACCTTTCTGAAGTAATGTTTTCAAATGCTGACATGAGTATACACAATACTCCACACCCAAGAGATAGGTGTTGACAAGAAAAACTAACCACGCTTGGTTTTGGTTTTTTTTTTCCTGTAGGCTAGAAACCAAGATAAATAATAAGGTAAGTTCAAAAGGGAAGGAGTTGGAATGAAGGAGAGAAAGAATTTTAAGCAGATATATTTTAGCCCAGGGAATCTAGCTTCTGTACACTCTTTTGTTGATTAGGGTGATGGCAGATACTCCTTCAAGAAAGCATCATCTGAATCTTAACTGTACTCAAGAGGTTCCTGTGTCTCTATCTATTGAGGACATAGAAAACATGTGGCTGTTAAGCAGGACTTTGTAAATACTGCCATGCTCCTTCCCTTTTAGGAAACATAAGTAGCACTCTGTTCTGTCATACAAGATCAAACTAAAGCTTGGACATATAGAGGCATATGAGGCGGCTTATCTCTTCAGACAGCTTTCGAAGAGTCTGGAGCTAATTGTCAGGAACTGATACCATTTGTGCAGAAAAAGAGGAAAAAACATTAATCAATTATACTTTCTTTCTGGTGGCTAGAACATGCTGTCTGGTTGTTTTACAGACATGCTTTTCTGTGATAAGTACCCAAAACCTAAATAGTAATTATTTTATTTATGTAGACAAATCTAAATTAGTGTTGTATTAAATAATTTTCCCTATATGTCTGGATTAGGATTACCCTATTTTACAGAGCTGTTACTTGTACAGATCTGCACTGCATGTGTAACTACTTACAGGATCTTCATGGAACTGCAGCATGGGATCAACAGAAAATGTAAATTACATCAGCATGTTTTATTAGAACCTAGTATTATATAATCAGTTTCTAATATGCAATACTTAAAATGACAATAATTAACTGAAATAATTTCAATTCAAATGTAATTATGAAAAGTTACTTATCCTTATTCTCCATAAAAACTTTAAATGCCACTGGGCAGGGGTGAGCCTGAATAAGCATTCTTTGATAAGGCATGGAATCTGCACCTCTATCTGTGTGTTTGAACTTAGTTATCTCCCCCCCCCCTCCCCCCGCCATATGTTGGCCTTGACTTTGTAGACCTTTCCTAAGTGACCCATACCCAGAAAACACAGAATTTAGGCCTATCTTCATCAATGTGCTGTCTGTTATCGAAGCTGACATTGTAATTTTAACCCAGTCAAACACACAGCTGTCACGCGAGCTGGTTACAGTTTATTTATGCATACATGGGAAATAATAGGATCCCATCTGTACTACAATAGTCAACTGTGGAGCAGGGAATAACAACGTTCTAATCAGCTTCCTGGGTTAATTATGAGCCTGGTAATGATGAAACTCAAGGGTGACCGGAGTGGGGGAAGGGGGTGTTGTGTGTGGTTTTGACTAGGATTGTTAATTTGACATAGAGGCTTTTGTTCCAGAAGGTGTTTTGACACCATATGGTCATTTCACACAGACTACTAGGCAGCCATCAAATGATGCTTAGGGACAAAACCTCCTGTATTTATATAACAATCTCTTAGCCAGGTCTGTTAAGGAACTTGTGTGTTCTGAGCGGGTGTCACAAATTGAGCTCTTTTGTACCCACAACAGGTCTCTTAACACTGAAGAACATATATTTCTCTACCTTAGGTAACCTTGGTCAGTAGTAAGAGAACAGCAATTGAGGATTTCTATGGGTACTTGGATGGAATATCCCACATTATATCAGAATATGTTGTCCTGTTGATTGTGTGGCTGGTGTTCTCTGTCCCTCCCTTACAAGCTTAACTTAAAATATAATTTGTATCCTGTCAAAGTTTAGACACTGGACCATCCACTAGACCTATAACAGATGCTCTCTGTTAACCCCTCTTCCTTCCCAAAGAGAAAGAGAAGAAGAGAGAGAAACTTATTGACTGGAAAGCTAAACAGCTTTAATAGAAATAATAAATCATAAAAAGGTATATATAAAATTATATACAATCTTAAACACACAGCACAACCCCACACCACTACCCTCTCCCATAAATCCACCCCCAATGGCAATTATATCACCCTCTCCACTGATGCTGTGGAGCAGGCATTGAGGAAGTCCAAGACAGGACTCAGCAGGAGACAGGAGGCAGATTCAGGAGCTGGAAAGCAAGAGCCTTTCTATACACCCATCCTTGGTAGTAACTCCAAACATTGAGTGTTATCACTGCTAGAAGCAGAGTCTGTCTGCAAAAATACACTGTTAACTTTGAAAACCACAGTTAGTTAGAACAGACTTCATTGCAAAGTAAAACCCCTGAACAGAATTAGTTCTGTTCTAACTCAAATCAGGACATAACCCTTTCAGTCATCTTTCCTCACTGCCCATAAAAGGAGCTTAAGGTCTGGACAAACACATTTTCCACAAAAAACAGCTGAACATGCTGCCTGCTTTTGTTTATTTGGGTGAAAAGCCGTCTCATCTGCTGGTGTTGCTGTGTCCTAAACATGTAGGGTTGGTCTTTGGCTATAGTTGCTAAAGTCAAGTCCATCACAAATAGGAATTCTATGCTGAGTGACCAGGTGTGTGCTGTGATGGCAACCACAGCCATCACTATTGCATTGCCAGCACAGAATGAGCTGCCTGTGGAAATTCACTAGCAGAATAACTTCTCTTCTCTTCCTCTTCTCTTCCTCTTCTCTTCCTCTTCTCTTCCTCTTCTCTTCCTCTTCTCTTCCTCTTCTCTTCCTCTTCTCTTC